>CM035795.1:47711539-47814039 GCA_020466265.1 Siphamia tubifer | reverse complement strand
CTGTAGGGGGGGCAGGTAGAGGGGTCAGCTGGGGGGTTAGTGGGGGCCTGGACCATGATGGGGTGTTACTGGGGGTCAATATTTAGTTGGAATCACTATGAGACTAAGAATGAACAAAACCAGGTCTGGATCAGATCATCTTCAACATAATAGACCAAAATGTAAAAAAAAAAAAAAAAAAAAAAAAAAAAAAACTTGATCCCTTTGGCCTCAGGTTTAATAACCAAAACTTTAAAGAAATTTCATCTAGAAATCCAACAGATAAAAGCCTAAAGGTTCTGACCTGTTCACATTCAAATACTTGATGATGAAACTTGTGTCTTAGTTTAACTAAACACTCATAACAGCGATAGGATAAGTTTACTGAAGTAATTTAAATAAATGTGAAAAATAATTAACCCTTAAAATGAGACGTCAAATACAAATTAAATCCTAAATACAAATTGTTTTAATTCATCTTCTCCATTTAAGTCTTTACTGAAAATCATAACCATTTCTAGTTTTTGTAACTATAACAAGTGGACATTGGAAACTTCTGACTGGTTTTGTTGTCCATTCTTCACATGTACTTGACATACAAAGGAAGTTAAATGACATTTCTCACTCTCCTATGTCCTTCGTTCAACAGTAAAGTGCAGATGTGACACAATCCTCAGCCAAGTTGGTGTAAACTAAATAAGTAGAGTGGTAGTTTAAGGCTGGTTTTCCTAGTGCTGCTAAACTAACCAGGACAAATACACCAAGTCTACTGCTAACATGACAGGACAAGACGACACTGACTGTTGGAGCAGAGTGCATTTTCAGGCAGTACGTGGACAGTATTGGTAGTAATAAGAACAGGTAGTACAAATATAGATACAAGTATAACAGTTAACAGCAGGTGTGTGCATTATAAAGGTTGAATTACTCCTAATATTTGTCTAAACTATATTATGTAGTCAGTCAGTTGTGTATTAATCAGATTAACTTCTATATTCAGTCATCGTCTGTTTCATTAAATAATTCACTAGCTGAATATAATTATAAGTAAAGTTTGTCTAAACCTGTCCTTGTGTGCATTCATCATGTGACGTCAGCTCTGCTCTCCTATTGGATTCTGAAACCCTGGTTCACCTCAAGCCTTTTAACATTACTTAGTGTGACTAGTTGTTAAAAGTAAATACAAGGGCGTGTTGAACCTGTTACGTTACACCCTCCCCCAGGTCAAACTGAGCACAGGGTGATTGATGAGGATTCCACAGTAGGTTCATAACAGCACGCATCAGTGTCTGTGTGTGTCTACAGATACTGCACAGTAATACCCCATTTTAAAAAAACTGTTTCCTTTTCGCTCTAGGGCTCCAGTCTGGAATAATGGTGGGTTAACATACCAAACATTGAGCTTCTGGCCAAACAGGAAGTTGTTGTTGAGGTGAGTGATGGCTCTGTCCACAGCGTAGCAGTCTCCCATCTCCACCATCGCTGCTCCAGGTTTACTCTTCATGAACTTCACCTGCATTAAGACAGAAAGCAGGTTTGTTGCTCAGAGGCAGCGTCATTTCACACATTCTTTCAGACTAATGCCACGTAAACAAAAGATGTCTGTTCAACCAGTAAAAGTGAGGAAAGCTGCCATTAATGGAAGTCAGTCACTCATCCCCGAGGCGTTAAACGTTACTCAACATCCTCAGTTTACAGAGAAAGTAATGCAGGGTGGTGAAAAACAGGAAAGTAACAAAGATTCGTTTAGAAAAAGCCGACTGTAAACAGATGTCATCGCCTGGAACTGACCCGCTCCACGTTTCCATAGAGACAGAAGATGTTGAAGACACGGTCTGCGTTCATCTTCACGGGTTCCAGTCCGTACACCATGACGACGGGAGAGTCGGCGTGGGCGCCATACTCTCCAGGAGGAGGGGGAGGAGGTCCGTATCCAGGCCCGTAGCTTCTGCCACCGCGCCCTCTCATTGGTGGACCGATGCGCCGGCCTTCATAGGGCGGGGAGCCGTAGCTCTCATCGTAACCATGGTAACCACCTCCTATAGAATGATGTGGAGAAAAACAAACACTGAAAAAAACAAAACAAAACTTCACTTCCAAGTTCCACATCCACTCAATTACTCTCGTCTCATCAGTCTGCTCTTCATACCTGGAACGCAACTCTGTGGAATATGTTACGAATACTGAAAACACCAGGCGGATTCAACCGTTCCAAAACATGTTTTAGGAGTTGGAGGAAAACGGACTGGAGCTACAACATACTATTGACAAATACAAGTTATAAGTGACTTATGTTATGTCGTACATGAGCATTTGAGGCCGAGTATATACAATATACCACCAGCAGTTACGAGTCTAAGACACAAACGTTTGACAGATTTGTCTGTTGTGCTGCGATAACTGTAGCTCATGCTGCACTTTTGGAATACATTGCTTTTGATGATTAAATTATATCATGAATGTACTCTAGTTTCATATCTTTCACTCTGAACTCTCATTCCAGACATTCCTTTGGAAAATGTCATCCATACATTAGACTCATCACCTAGTGATTGCAACCATCATAACAAAATAAAATGACACCGAATACAGTTTAGCTCCAGTGTTGACGGTAAATACAACTCCCAACAGAACAAGTCTGACTATGGTACATGTACTGGCTCAAAAGATCCTGTTCATAGTTCATTAAGAACTACGTTTACTGATTAATTAAATAAATAGTCATTCAGATTACTTTGGGTTAGACAGTTCAATATTTGTCCAATTTCTCATGAAATCAAAGATTAATGGAGTTACTGCATTGACCTTTAACTCAACTATTCAGCCTCAACTGAGGGTTTTCTGTAATTTAGAGAATTCATTCAATCTAAACACCCTGCAGTGTATTTTTTAAAAGATCATGAATCATTAGAATGCGACTGTCCACTGGATTAGCATTGTCTTACCATACTCAGCTGGGTGGTCGCCCAGCAGGGCGGGCTGCCTCTGGCGCTTGTTAGGGTTGGCGTTCACATCTTCTGTGAGAACATGACAAAAGACGAGGAGAAGAAGAGGAGGAGAGAAAGAGTTGCAGATAAATAACAGTAGGAGCTCACACTGAAACGGACTGTAGTTTCTGCATGACAATGGGATGAGCATTCAGATTCACATCTATAAAGGCTGACAGATGCATTACCAAGAGTCAAAACCAAAAACTGACTTATTAATAACACCTGCCTGAATACACACACACACACACACACAAACATCAGTAAAAATACTGCTAAAAAAGCTGAAGTTATTATAATGTAATTAGTTTAGGAGACAAATACATGCATATAAAATAAATATTTGGCCTCAAAGTACGATAAACTTACACAATCCTACCCCCACATTACACCCCAGGCACATTACATAAAACCAGCAACAATAATGACTGGTGTTCTACATATTATACAATTTGTGGAGAAAAATGGGAAGTCATGTAACAGATGGCAAGGCCTAAAAAAAAAAAAAAAAAAAAAGCCTATTCAAGCCCATAGTGGGACCAAACTGGGAGGGGGTGGGGAGGGTGGGTAAACATGAGGTGGACGCTGATGATAAAGGAGGGGGGTGGGGGTAAGGATATCAAAAACAAACTCACTCTGCCTAATTTCACAAATGGCTAAATTTCAAAGTAGTTTGTACGCTCAGACACACCTGCATTGCTCCCATTGCCATCTGCATCACCATCTGTACAGGTACACAATAATCATACACAATCAGAATGGAAGCCACGTTAAAGAGTCAAAAGGTACAGTTTTCCTGGGCAAATATCAAATGGTCCCAGTTTAATGCTCATTTGGGAGAAATGTAGGTAAATGGACTCTGAAAATGAAATTGTTTTGTATCTTGCCGTCATTACAGGAAACCAATTAGCTTAGAGGTATAATTTGTGCTGGAACTGGTGATCAGATATCCGTTTAAATTGCCACAGGTTCATTGGAGAGAAACTGAAAACCCGAGGCTCTAAAACGCTGGTTTACTCTTGACCTTAGGCATTTGCGTCAGTGCGGATACAAAAACTAAGGTAGAAGCGGCAGTTTGTTTGGCAAAGTTAAATTACAAGTATTGCCAGGTCATTCGTTTAAAGCCAATATCTTTCAACAATTTTCAATATTCTGAGACTTTGCATCCTAATGAAAGTTAACAGAGCAGGGTATAGGCTAAAGAAGCTAATTACCACTTGCTTATTAAAACACTGGTGGTACTGGCGACCACCACCGTGTCATAGAAGCTAATGGACCAGTTACAGTCAAAGACATGATGGGTATAAAATCACTCCAGTTAATGTCATAGTGACTCACTACTCCTCTAGTGTTACATAGTGGTTTAACATACACAAAGGTGAGGAGCTGGTGGATAGTATAAAGGTGGAGAACATACATTTTTAGCCCAGGGATTACTGTGGTCTCATTTGCTTTATTTGGACTCTGCAGATTCCAGCTCCATGAATGACAGTTTGGGATTATAGAAGTTTAGGTGTCTGCAACAGGCTGTCTTTTACCACTTGCTTTTCAACATGACCTTTCAAAATGTCAGATTTTTGAATAAAAACAGCCAAGCGGATGCTCAAGAGACATTCTCACATATTTTGATTAAGTTTATAGTTTGGAATTAAAGGCGATTGGTGACCTAATGCTACCATTCAGAGTCAAAGTATTTTAAATGCGTTAACGTTTTAACCCCAAGAACAAGTCTGGCGATTGTTTAAACACTAACTTAAGGCTGTTCAGAAATCTAGTCCTGTCCACCTCTCTCATATGCCAAGGGCTCTCCATCACTGCAATACAATTTTTTTTTGGCATAACATCCATTATATTTTGTCAGACGTTTTGGCTTGTTTTACAGTACACATCACAAATTATACCTTTAAGCAGTAAAATGGTTTTAGCAGTGCAGCCATGGTGGCCGGCTGATGAAAATCCTCCCAGGCCTCATAGGTTTGTGACACCTTGTAATAAAAACGGGGCTCATCATTGGTCAAACACATCCCACTGACACAAAAGGCTGAGAGAAGTTTTACACCCCTCCTTCCACCAGATTTGAGACATGATTTAACCCCCTGTTGGCTGTAAACTGCCGACAGTGATGAGACAAAGCGCAGAGACATAACAGTAGGGTTAGGTGACATTAGAAAATGCAGGCTTTCAACAGAACCACAACCATCACCCGCCTCCAGAAAGAGGAAAGATACAGCCTGTATGGGGGGAAAACATTGAGTCGTGTCAGTCTTGTGTGGCCATGTTGGGTGCTGGGACTTGGGTCGTGTAGTGCTGTGCAGTTATGTTCCCAGAGGAGGGTTCTCAATTTACTTACTGCATTCTTACAAACAGTAGGAGAAGACATTTGCTGCAGCAGTTCCACCACTCTCCACTCAATTCATTTCATCCCATACTCTTATCCATTTCCTCTTTTGGGGAAACAACTCTCCACCTCAGAATCGATTCCTGGTTTTATCAAGTTGAAAGGCCCATTGGGGTGGGGTTGGGTGGCCGTTTGGCTGCCGTTTCCATCCTTTTTGTTCCATTTTGGAAAAGTCCCCTTTAGCGCCCACTGGTAGGCCTTGAGGCTGCCATAGAGCACATTTCAGTTGGGATGCTGGCTCCTCTTAGCCGCAAATTGCCAAACCTGCATCACATGGAAGGTGTTACACAGGTTCTAGAGACTTTAAAATACTCAGAAAGAGAGCTGCACTCAAATAAGGGCTAGCTAAAACAGGGATGCATGTAGTAAGAGAGTCAGAGGGAAGGAGAGATGAGATGAAGAGAAATAGCAAGAGAAAAAGCTGAACTCCATGTGAGAGGTAACACATTAAAAAGGGATAAAAAAAAAAAAATAAATGTATAAATAAAATAAAAACCACACAACGTGGGCCTAACTGGACTGAGTGTGCTTGATGGTGTTGTCAGCAGTGTCTTGTCTTCATCAGTTGTCTTGTGGGGACTCCAGTGTGACAGAGTTCAGGGATGTGAGGCATCTATTGGATCAGTTGGTACGGCGTCAGCGAGTGTCGGCAAAGTGTGTTTTCTGGAGTGTTCTGTTGTTCGTGTCAAACGAGCAGCCCCAGACAGTACAGGCAGTACAGTACTTTTACAGAAAATGTGAGCTCGGCCGACCGGTTAGTTATGAGTACGGTTGGTTTGCTCTAGTGAGGGACGCCTGTCACTACTTCTGTTTGGGTGGATGTTGTGTCCTCGCTGGTGTCAGTCTCCATGTGTCAGTCGCTGGTGTTGGATTAGAAAGGATGAAGGACGGGAGGGGAGGGGAGGGAGGGACCGAGTGTAGCTCACTGCCCAAAACCCCCCCATCCCCCCCATTGTCTAGCAGTGTGCGTTGTCTTCATGGCCCTGGTGTTGGAATGCACAGATGAAGGAATGAGTGACTTTATCAGTCCTACATCATCGTGGTGATTTGGGGGGGGGGGGTTGTGTCTTGCGGTTTAATCCCCTTGTGTCTGAGGGGACTGAGGTAGTGGTGGTGGCGGGGGTTCTTTTGTGGTGGATACTGAGTGGTGGTGTTGTCAGCATTGTCAGTATCTGCCTCTGCCTCCCTCACACAGCAACAACATTTCTCTGCGTGTTTTTTTTTTTTTTTTTGAGATGAACCAGATTCACCAGGTAACAGAGGTGAGGAATTCGTCGTGCTGCGTACAGTATATCCTTGATGACTGATACTGGTCCATGCCTCTGTTCTCACCCCTCAGCTTACACCGTGATAGGGCTGCACAATCTATCACTGTCATTGAGGTGTGCACAGGTGCAAATAGTCACGTCGCAGGATGTTTCAGCTACAGAAAAGGTGATATCGTCCCGTGTCTTCAGGGGAATTGGAGCGCTCACCTTCGTATGTGGTTTGGCCTGATTTCACCAAATCTATAAAGCATTAATTTTCCAGAGGACGATAACACTTGGTAATGTTTGTTATTCAAGCTGGTATCACCTGTGTATTCACTACATTTGTGTTTTTCCTGCCATGTATAAATTACACATAAACAAATACAGTGTCCATTATTGTGCAGCCCTACACGCTGGCATCAGGCACAGTCAGGGATGTTTGTAATTACTCTTCCAAACTTGTGTAAAGTAGCACTTTAACAATCTAACCCCCCCCCCCCCCCCCCCCCCCTTTGAGAAACCACAAATGCCAACCTCAACTTTGTAGCTGGCTGATTGCAGGATTAATTCAACATTTGAGGTCGAAGGACAGTGGAAAAGACCAGAATCAGCCTCGATGACGAGGAAATGTGTTTTCATTGATCACATGTCAAGTAACAGATGCATGTGCATATGCTGACTGACATGAAAAGAAGAAGAAAAAAAATGAGCCCTCACAGGTGTGGTTGGAAAAGCAGCAACAGACAGCAATGCAAACAACGTCTGCATTCATAGCTAAAATATGCTTTAGAGATATGTCATTCTTTGTGTTCAGATAAGGATGAGCCCTCCCTCCCTCAACAACAGTAGGCACTCGACAGAACTCAATAACCCACAATGAAACCCTACAGTAGTAAATCTAACACATCGTAACTCACACTATGACATGTCTGTTGTCTGTGTACATGTTCAAAGACCTAATGAGTTTTTTGAAAACCGTAGAGTCCTGTAAAAAAACAAACAAACAAGGACTTCTTTAAAATCCCAAGTGGACAAAATGCTCTAAATCTGTGTGGACTATACGTCACCCATTTATTAACCAAGACCTTAACAGAATTATATTCAATATACCAAAAATATTTAATTGCAGAATCATACTGATCCAGCACAGAAAGTACATTGTCCCCAGGGAAACCCCATCTGAGAAAAAGTAATCTGAAAATGTGAATGACACAAACACATACCATAAGCTACTTATACCTTTTGACCAATAATGGGTTTTCAACAGAAAAATAAAAAATTCAGAAAAAGACAATAAGTATTGGACAAATGTGGACCAGTGGAAACTAAAACATCTAAGACAACTGTAGCTGGCATTTTCAGTGATTATATTTAATTAGAATGACCGTCAGAGCCAACTTCTGCAGATACCAATGGTTTCAAAATGTCTAAATGGTGCATATTATTCACTAAACCAATTAACTGGTCAACAGCGATAAAATAGATGTAGCAGATAGTGACACAGCTAAAACACATGCAGCAATAGAGCTCATTTTCTCACCCCAACATCAACTAAATGGTTCAGATACCCCTTCAGGAAGACACCAGGGTGCGTTTAACAACAAAAATTTAAGGTAAATTATTTTGTGTAATATTAAAAAAATATGTGTAGCTACACAACAACCCATTGTCATCATTCTGAGAGGCATCTGCTGTGATGTGGACTAGTTCAGTCCAAAGATTGAGAACCAAAAATACTGCTGGGTAACGGGAGCTGGGACAGAGTATGTGCATAATCCGCTGAAAATCTTTTAATCACACTGTAACAAAACAACATTCGGTGCCAGTGTAACCACAAAGGCCAACATGCTTCTGCAAAAATAAATTATAAACTTGAATTAATCATTTCCTGGTATTTGACTGGAACAGACACACCGTCAAAGCGGCACACAACCACACCAATTCACCCGTTCAAACCAGAAAAGCTACATATTTAAAAGAGCAACCATGCCTCCTCGAGACAAACAATTTTCAAACCATTTCCTCCAGTAATTAGAGAATGACAGTGACATGTCTGTAACACTGTCCCTGCCATTCCAACCACACCACAGACCCTTTACACACGTTCCAATCAAATCACATGTTTATGTCAGCACCTCTGGTCTAAAGCTGCCCACCAACTTACACACGACAATGTTCTGGAAAGTTATGAGCTCCTACATGTCAATAGTGTCTTCGTGGTTTCTCAGTTTCCCTAAACCCTGATCACCATGTATAGGAAAAGTGTTAAAGCAAGCCATAAAAGCAACACTTCAGTCATAATGCCACTGTGAAAATAACTTCTATTAAAAAAAAAAAAAAAAAAAAAAAAAAAAAAGAGCTTCATTATGTGACAGAACTATCCATTGGAGGCATTATGAGTGAAGGGTGTTTATCTTCCCAGCAGGCAGCTGGCTGAAACCCACCCCCACAGTAGCAGACAGGATCAGTATCAGGCTGTGGTGCTGACAAAGTGTGTGTCCGGTTTTTCTGGTGTTTGAGGTTTTACCTGGGCCTCCCAGGTTAGGGTTTGTATAATCCCAGGTGTCCTGGTCATTCTTGAACACATTGAGGCGTGTGGGCTGAAAAAGATAATTAAGGCAAACATTAAAACACACAGAATTCAGTAACTCAGCAGCTCAACAAACAGTGGCTGGTTAGTGTTGCACCAAACAATCGGCTGCCAATCATAACCTAAAAATTGCCTTACCAGTGATCGGAAAAATATGCCAATTCAAGTAACTTAAATTATTAGCGACTATTTTCAAATGCAACGGAACAGGTGCATGTGGTGTTGACCATTTCTGTACCATTTAAAATATACTTAATAGTACAAGTTTGGGACCACCCGAAACAAACAAATCCACACTTCAACAGCACTTCGTCAAAGCAGACTCCAGAGCGTTTGGCTAACTGGTGAGTACTAGCACCTGTTAACATATAGCCTCATATTTTGTAATTATTTTTAGCAAATGTACCAAGGTAGTGTAATTAGGCTACAACTGCCTCCACATATCCAGGTGCACACACACAACTCAAAACACTTCAGTCTTCTCTCATCCCTATTTATTAATTGATCTAGTTTAACCCTTTAACCTCCTAAGACATTATTTCAAGTAAATGTTCTGCTGTGAATTTTTCCTAAAAGCTGCTGTGGAGGAAAATCACAGCAAAACTGTAAACTATAGTAAAAACACACAAATGCTAAACAGTTTATTTTTAGTTTCACTCACTGCTTTTTTTTGTTCCATTGTAGGTTAAGAATTATGACACGTGCATAGAGAACGCTCACCAATTATGCCCCCCTACCGAATACTTGCGGGGGGGGGGGGGGGGGGGGAATAATACTCGATTATAAAAATATGATAGTTGCATTAAGGCTGCAACTGTCCACACCTAGATGAAATATATGGACATTTCAAATTCCTTCCATGATTGGCAGATCAAGTTTTATGGTGATGGTATCGGTGCATCACTAGTGGCTGTTCATAGGTGCATAGGTCAGCGGTTCATATTTTACCACATTTCTGGGGATCACAGACATTCAAAACAGACTTTTTACTTTTGCTAAAATAATTGTTTTCTATCATGTAATAGTTGACTATACTAGGTTATAGATAAACACATTTTTAAGAGGACACAAAGTAAAATATATATTATGGATGGAGGTAGAAAAGCCAGGTGTAGATTACTACTGCACAGTGAGTTTTATTTTCCTTGGACATGACATGAACAGTCAGTCCAGCTTATATTTACAAGGCTGACAGTTAATGCTGGACAATAACTCAAACTATGAATTATGAAAGAGCTCCAGCATCTGAAACCATATGACAGATAAATAGTACCACAGTGCTTCAGTTTGTCATGTTATTCATTGTCTCTGTCAATTACTTTTTACATTTTTTTTTTTTTTTTTTTTTTTTTAACAATTACTAGAACTTTCAGGCAACCTGGCAGTTGAACACAGACCCAGGGCTTTGACTATAGTTCCTACACAATGGTTCTATTTATAATAATTTTCACTTTAAAAAAAACTATAAGATTGATACAAATCTTATTTAATTTGAGTTTTTATCATTTGTTTAAAAAATGTTATCACTCCTTGAAACTACTTAATATCAAATGTACAAGAACAATGAAAAGTGGAATTGAACAAAACTACATTTTTTGATACTGTGCAAACAAACATGCCAAGACTCAACACCAGATTATAGCCAGATTAACTGCTGAATATAAGTAAATGTGTCAAGTCAGACCCTAAGGTGACTGACAGGAACTGTGACGCTACACAAAAGGGAAGATTCACAGAACAAGAAAAACATGAGAACTGAGGTGATGAAAGGGAGACAAACTCAACTAACAAAACAATGTTTCTGGTAGTAACAGTTCTAGCCTGAATAAACAGGTGCATTTCTGGACTGATAAGGATGGATGAAGCATACGCCAACACGCCGTGTAGAGATGTCACGGTTGATAGAATTTATGAGTGACAAGCATTTGACAGGAATCATGACCTGCACTAAAATGTTCCTGTCAGAGTAAGAGGCACAGGTTATAACTACAGTTCAACAGTTAGGGGCGTGTATTAGCATAAACCTGGTGATACAATAGAAGTCACAATACTTGAAAGTTAAAACTGCTTTTTAAAGAAAACTTCCCCAGTAGAATTGAATCACCACAAATATGCACACATACTAAAAATATTTGTAGTTTATAAGAACTGCATCTAATGCTACGTCATAAAATGTTCCTGTGAAAACATTTCTGTTTTACATACATTATAATTTAAGATCCTGCTTAAATGTTCATATTCTATTATTTCATAATCGACATTATTTTTGCACTCCCAACGTCTGCCTCTCAGACATAAAAAGTGCTTTTAGGACACTTAAAATAACCATTCCATTATTTAATAAGAGTATTAAAATAAATAAAATATAAAACAAAATGTAATCCATACTATCTGCATTTGAATAAAGCTCATAAATAGGTGTATTATTTTTTCAATATTAATACAGAATCATGAAATTAAATATCACAAACTACTGCAAAACATATTTTCCTCAGACCCAAAAGTCACACCGTTACACATTTTAATGCCATTTTTATTACTACAAGCATTCCATCTTATATTTGTTTTAAAAGCCTTCTGCTCTGTGTCTGACAAGTGTTGAATGACAATGGGACATTTGTTTTGGTTACACACCTGTAACCCAACTGAATCCACTGTGTCTTTGGACAGTTCGCCACAACACTGACTAGTCTTTTATCAGGCAGTTGTTGCAACACCCTTTTGGAATGAGCACTGCAAGACACATTTTCCACCTGTCCGTCCACATCAAGTCACTCTTGTTCGATATCTCTCCCATAAATTCTTGCAATCACTGTCATTTATTCACTGGCAACTATAGATTGTAATTTCTCGCAAAACAAATTGTAAAACTCACTCAGCCACACCCAAGTAAAATGTCTCGAGTATTTACGGCTCCTACATAAACTATTTGGTGATCTGTTCAAATAAGACTAGGTGTGGTCAAGGAAGTGGTTAGATAACCCAGATAAGTTCACCAGTACTCCAGAATGACAATGGTAGTACTAGACCCATCTACATCCTGGCATAGAGCTAAATGTGTGAATATGACAAACTGGGAATCATGGAAATTTTTAAAATCTGTACGTTTATAGCTGGCGAAGTGTTTAAGGGTGATTGGTTAATGGTACTCGACTGTCCCACTCCACTGCCCTCTGCACACCTTGAAGATCAATTAAGTTTTTCTAGTCAATAGATATATAAGGCTGTATAAACACCCATCACATCTGCACAAGGTTCTTTGGGAAATGGAGATGGGTTATATCCATTTTCAAAATTTCAAGTTCATCTAGAAATTTGGCCAATATTTCTACCACATTACTTTGTGTGAAATGGTAGTGGTCCTTTAATATGCACATTTGATTTCTAGAGGAACAGTGAAAGTGTTCTTTCTATACCAGTTCCTAAATCTGAAGGACTAGATGTAGTTTTGATATATATATATATATATATATATATATATATATATATATATATATATATATATATATATATATATATATATATATATATATATTGATTGAGAGGGACAACTTTGCACCCCTCACCCAGCCCCCACTCATCCAAACCAGCAGTACGACAGCCCCCATCACACCTACAGCCACACTGCCACCCCCCCCCCCCCGGTCCCACTCAGAGTATGTGAAGAGGAGGTGAGCCAGACCTTCAAGAAACAGAATATCAGGAAAGCAACAGGCCCAGACAGAGTGTCACCCTCCTGTCTCAAAACCTGCGCTGACCAACTGGCCCCAGTCTTCACAAAGATTTTCAACCGCTCACTGGAGCTGTGTGAAGTCCCCTCCGTTTTCAAGCGCTCCACCATCATCCCAGTCCCCAAGAAATCCCGTATTACAGGACTGAATGACTACAGACCGGTGGCACTCACATCTGTGGTCATGAAGTCCTTTGAAAGACTCGTGTTGAGACACCTGAAGTCCGTAACAGGACCCCTGCTGGACCCGCTGCAGTTTGCCTACCGGGCAAACAGGTCGGTGGACGATGCTGTCAACCTGGGACTGCACTACATCCTGCAACACCTTGACAGCCCGGGCTGCTACGCGAGGATCCTGTTTGTGGATTTCAGCTCGGCGTTCAACACCATCATCCCCGAAATCCTCTCCTCCAAACTCTCCCACCTCAACGTGTCTCTGCCCATCTGTCAGTGGATCACCAGCTTCTTGACAGATAGAAGTCAGCAGGTGAGGCTGGGAGACGTCACCTCAACCACACGGAGCATCAGCACTGGCGCCCCCCAGGGGTGTGTCCTGTCCCCTCTGCTCTTCTCCCTCTACACCAACGACTGCACCTCCACGCACCCAGCCATCAAACTCCTGAAGTTTGCAGACGACACCACAGTCATCGGCCTGATCCAGAACGGAGATGAGTCTGCATATCGGCAGGAGATCGAGCAGCTGGTGCTCTGGTGCAGCCAGAACAACTTGGAGCTGAACACGCTCAAGACTGTGGAGATGACGGTGGACTTCAGGAGACAGCCCCCGCCTCTGCCCCCCCCTCACCATCTGCAACAGCCCCGTGTCACCTGTCGAGACCTTCAAGTTCCTGGGAATTACCATCTCTCAGGACCTGAAGTGGGAGAAGAACATCCACTGCATCCTGAAGAAGGCCCAGCAGAGGATGTACTTCCTGCGTCAGCTGAAAAGACATGGCCTGTCGCAGGAGCTGCTCGTCCAGTTCTACACAGCTGTTATTGAGTCTGTCCGGTGCTCCTCCATCACTGTGTGGTTCGGAGCAGCCACACAGCAGGACAGAAACAGACTGCAGCGCACAGTCAGGACGGCAGAAAAAAATCACAGGAGTCCCCCTGCCCTCCATCCAGGAACTGTACTCCTCCAGAACCAGGAAGAGGGCAGCCAACATCATTAAAGACTCTGCCCACCCGGGTAACAACCTGTTCTCCCTCCTCCCCTCCGGCAGGCGCTACAGAGCCCTGCGCACCAAAACCACCAGACTTAAAAACAGTTTTTACCCCACTGCCATAACTTTAATTAACAGCTGACACAGTCTTGCACTGTCATACATTCAAGCCCTACAGTCAAACTGATTGCACTACCTCGTTACTTTGCACCACTCTTTTTGTAAAATATTATTTATTACCTTTATTTTTATTTTTTTTTGTACATACTATTTCATATTTTTATATTACTATACTATTCTGAGAGTGACACCACCTGCCGGAATAGAATTCCATGTATATGCAAATGTATCTGGCGAATAAAAACGATTCTGATTCATATATATATATATATATATATATATATATATTTTCCCTTGATTTTCATCTATAATTTGCACAAAACAGATCCTGTCTGTAGTTATGAGATGTCGTCTTTAATGCACATTTGTATTTTTGAGCTTTGCATGTCAAAGCAACAAGCACATTGCGTCATTTTGTTTTCTTCAAAAAATAAACCTTTGTTACTGCCTTTTCCCTCCCTCTTATACTCCATGTGTGACAGAGTCACCAAAAGATGTTACCCTACATTCCACCCTTCTCTCACCTATGTTAAGCAAGTCTTTTACTGGCACCAATCACCAAGTGTACACAACAGAGTTCTCGTACCAATTTTAACTTTGCCAAGAGGTGTTTTTTTGTTTTTAGTGCTTCCTCACACACCTACTATGAACAATGGTAGAGTTATTTGCCAGTAGTTTACCTTTGCATACTCAATCTTGAGTGTGCAGCACCCAGAGTAGATGTCTGCTCCATTGAGGGACGCTTTGGCTCGTTGAGCGCTTTGCACAGAGTCAAATGTAATGACAGGTTAAGGAAAAGAAGCAGGGAACTAAAATGTCATCAGTAAGGTGTCATCATGCCTCCGTTCACTGGAGGATTGCGCTCAACTGATTTGTCTGCACCTGTTTGGTCAGGGCTTCAATTAAAACAAACCTTTCTAGCATGATGGATCAGTTATAGTTAAAAGTGGAAATTCAACAGCTCATGTCATGTAATGTTTTAGCAGACAGAACCCCAGAAGATGAATGTTAGATAACATGTATTGAAGGATATTCAACCATGGCCTGGACACCGTTCTTCCTGAAGATGACGATTCTCTGAACTGGGCCACAGTTGTTGCAGATGGTGTAAAGAACATCCTGTAGTGGCAGACAAAGTTACATGTGTACACCAAGAGCAGTCAAGCATAACAGACACTACGATTGAAAAAAGGAGCAGCAAATGCAATCGTTTAACTATACGTTATTGTTTAATTCACTACATTAGCTTTCTGCAATTCAGAGGGCAGTGCTTTGTAGAACAAGATTTTGAACTCTGAATGGACCCTGAGGTCTTACTGTGTGTTCCAAAATCAGAGCCAAAGGTAAGCAGCATTCAATTAATCTGCTCCTACTTGTGGAACAAACATCCTGCTTGAAAACATCGTTTACAGTTGCCGTCCCTTAAAATAATATATTTTAAATGAACTTTATGTCCATTGTCAATGTTTTTAACACAATTTCTGTATTAATTCAACTTATTCTCATTTTAAAATATATTCTCATGCCTCTCCTGTGATGATTTAGGTAAAACACTAGTGTTCTGTGCATGCAACATGTTCTACAGATAAATGTGACATGCTATTGCTGTGGACCCTTCGCTTTTGGTTCCTTCTACTGTGAAACTCAGTGTCACAGTGCCTTTTGGGATTCACTTTGATTTGATTTGAATGATTTATTTCGAACATGTGCAAAGTGCAATAATAATCAATACAGCAATAATAATAATAACAATGACATGTCCGAAAAGGAGTAGGATGAAGCATAAGCTTTAAAACATTTTGACACTGATGCTTAAATACAAATCAAATATAGTTTGAGATTTTTTCATTTTAATAAAAACTAACAATTACAGTAACCATTCTTTAGTTTTTGGGGGTCATTTGCATTTTTAACTATATACATTGATTGACAAGTCATGAAAACAGTCATCACCTGAGCATTTTTCTACTCTATGCAGTTTTGTAATGTAACATTAACTCAATTAACCATAAGTGAAAACATTTAACATAATAGTAATAAAGACAGAACATAACATGCACCAATCCCTACATTAAATCTTTACACTTAAACATCCATCTGTAATTTGGTTTAGTAATGCAAGAAATGAGAGAAAAGTTGCAATATAAGCAAAATAGAAATGTGTATTTACCGTGGTGATGGGGTAAATGGGGTTCATGATAGTAAGAAGAAGAACATTGTTAACACTTCTTGAGTCATCGGAGTCTCCTGGCCTTGAGATCTTCTGGCTAGTGGAGTAGTTAATAAATGCTGGGTGGCCTGCAATGTATACTTGGTTGTCTGCAGCATAGGTCACAGCAGTGGAGGAGCCATTCATGTCTTCGTATTCCACAAGAGCTTGACGTTTCTTGGGCATCACCACGACATAGCTGCAGAAAGTAGGTTAAAAGGGAGTTTTGATTACTTCAGTGACTATTCATTCAAATTAAATGCTTCCTTTGTAGAAACCGGACTTATCTAAATGACCTATTGTGCTGCCTTTGTATACCTGATTGCTCCAAATTCTTGCAATGCCTCCACCAGATCAGCCTCTGTCACGCCATCCACCAGCCCCCGAACATGCACCACCACAGATGGAAGGGTCTTGTGTGGGTCTTCATATCCCTTTTTACGGTAAATAAGAACAGGCATTAGTTGGAAACATTTTACTCCTTTTATTAACATACAATCAATGTACTTTCCCACATCCACCTGATTTATGGATTATATTAGACTTCCTGCCACACCTTTAGTGCATATTTGAAATAATTTGTGTCACCTAAGAAAATATATCGTAAAAAAACACTACATGGACTTTTCTTTACATCTATAACACTATAAATTGCACAAAACTCGATTGTGTATGCATATATTTTGTCAAACAGGATGTCGTTTTCCACTTCACGCTTGACTAAGGGTACAAAAATGAAGTTCACTGCGACTTGTACTGTGTGCAACTGTGAATGTGACTAATAAACTTACATTATATTAAATTGACTTATCGTGCTATCACAGAATTAGTAGATAACTTTATGGATCCACACTCCTGGAAAAAACTGTAAACTGCTAGGGGCAAATTATTTTTGCGGTTCAACTAGCACGTAAATTCGGGCATTAAAAACGTGGCAAATGGAAAAAGTATTTTATGAGCGAAACGTTCAAATAACTGTAAAAGAAACATTCATGCATTGATAAAAATACTTTTGTCAGCTTTACGTAGTGTTTAAAGAACTAAGCTAAAGCTAACAATTAGTGCAGAAATTAGCTTAAAACTAAGGGGGGGACAATGTAATTACAGTGAAAAGTAGCTAACTTTAGATAAGTCAAAATAAAATTATTTCGTTTATAGATAAATGTTCAACGTTTTGCGCTTACAGGCGATATTAACAACCGTAAGGAGAATATATTTAATAGCTGACCTGATAACGGACGCCGACTAGCGTTGCCGTTATCTGATTAGCTTGTGGCTAGCATGTTGCTCACATAACAGGAACTTGAACAAAGCCGGGAGAGGCGAGGCCCGGTCGAGGGCCGCCATCAAACCACTCAATTCGCCCGGAATATGGCAGATATAGGCACAAGATTTGCTTAAAAATGCATGCGTGTTTAATAGCTCGCGTTTAATAGGAACCGTTCGCAAAAAAGAGGCGATTAGCTCCACAAACCGTTCGCGTGCATTGATTTAACGCAGCGCACAGTCGACATATTTTTTTCCACCGCGCGTTTGAATGAATTAGATAAAGTCAGAAAAACGGTGAAGGAATCCCCTACGCTTGAGGTGTGGATTAACACTTCATAATGTGGCACCCAAACCACTTACCGTGGCCATTCCGTCGGTTTTCTGCCTTTTCGTAGCCCTGCCGTCTTCGTTGTAGTAACGGCTCGCTGTAGTAGCCATGTTGTCCTGGTTAAAAAGGATTGTGGTTGTGACGAAGAAGTGAAATGGACGGAAAAGTCAAGAAGAACGAAGCCCGCATGGCCACGCCCAGCGCGCATCCGGCACAATGTGATAGGTTAAGTACGCTGTCACTCAAGCAGTCAATTGAGCGTCAGCCAGTAAGAGAGCCATGTTTGAGTTATTATCCTCCAATAAGCATAAGCCTAACGAATAAACCCCACCCACTTAAGTCAATGACACTGAATTGATTACTGCACTCAAACTGATGGAAATGTAACTCTTTCCCCCACATATTGTTAAAAGTAAATTGTGCTTTAAGTTAGAATGCATGAGTTTGACATTTAATCGTGAATGATTAATTTTGTCCTGTTTAATGAAATTAAAAAAAACAATGACAACCACAGAGAATGTTGAAGAGATTTATTCAAAAATAAAACTGCGACTGTCTTAACATATAAGCCAGAAACAGAAACTGTTAAAGCAGCCCTTACTGGAATCAAACTTAAGCATTGTGTATTTTAAAACCATAAATCACAGGAATTAATCTGACACACAGACAAGGGGGGAAAAAAACCTACTCATTACAAACTGAAGTCAATACAGCGTCTGTAAAAGGATGGTGCAGCAGAGAAACAAACAGTAGGAATGTGACATATATAAACGCATGCAGGCCATACTATCGTTATGGGGTACAGGTTAACCAAACTGAAGTTCAACAGAAAAATAACATCTCTTGTTGATATCCATGGGAAATATTATGTTTAGGTCATAAAAGTTCCACCGATATTACCCTCAGGAAACACAAACTGTCTCATGTAACTGAAACTTCCTGCTCAAATCACTTAAAAAGGTCAACATGCTTAATGGTTGCTTTGTTTTGTCATAAGAGTTGTTAATTCATTCCTGGGATGAAAAGATGAAACTACACAGCAAAATCCTTTAAAATGATGTCTATCTAATGAAAACAGACATGGGTCTTCCACAATGACTACACCTGCAACAATCTGAGAATGCAGGAAGACTACAACCCCCTAGGCGAAAATCAAACTTAAAAAGATGGGGACTAAATAGATGGGTAGAAAAACAGCAGGGCTATGAAAGCAGACAGTGTCGGGGGTGTATTTTTCTTTTTTTGGGGGTGGGGGGTGGGGGGTTGTCTGCGTTTTGGGACAGGGGGGAAGGGAGGGCTTCTCTCAGTCGTCTGCAGGCGTTGGGCTTCTGGTTGGACTTGCTGATCGGGAACGACTGAAACAGAAACAAAGAGGTGTTAGACAGCCACAGGGGAGAAGGGGAAAAAAACGAGCAGTACAAAGTAAGGCCCAAAATACCTCAACTATTTCATACACCTGTGGTCAAAGTTCATGACTGGAGGGTGCCGTTTCATCTACACTTAAAATACCTGCTTATCCAAATCAATCCTGACAAAAAGTTACAGGTTTAAAACTACTACATTAACCCAAAAAAGATAAAAGAGGCTACACTGCCCAATGACTAATAACACTGCTTTAACAGTTTTCTACTGTGTATGTGTCATGAGGTGAACATGTCTCAACCGTTAAACTAAAAAACAAAAAAAAAACAAAAAACAAAACATAAAAAGACAAATACACCAAACAGGTGGCAGGAGCACAACAAACTGTTCAAACCATGACCAGAAATGGAACTGCACTTTGGAGAGCCACCATTACTAAACATAGATGCAGCAAATTTATGTTGTCATGATGTATGGAGAGACAAACACCTGACAAAGCTTCAGAAATGTTACCCATTAAACCTCACAAAAGCCTTCCACTTACACACACACACAGTCCTGTTCATACATGGCAATTACATGCTTTTCATCCCCGGATCACAAGTGCAAAGCATCAGTGTGTGTTCATGCCTGCCATTAGGATGTGGAAAGTGACCCTGTCTCATTCTGCTAAGATGTAGATAAAACTGCTCATCTAAAAGAAGCAGTGCAACATTAGAATTTCCTGTGGGCATTGTGGGTTGAGCACAAATCATGTCCTCTGGATTTGCTTCTTTGCAAATGTATTCGATGAATGCACTAGATTATAGTTTATCAATATGGATTTTATTAGTTTCATTATCAACTTCATCTTGCCACTTCCCCCAAAGACTATTTCACAGAATACGACTAATCACTTTTCTATTGGACAGAAGCACAATACTTTGATGATATTTACTTAATGTAAAAAAGTAATTTCAGTCTTTCTTTTAAAATCACAAACTCAATAATTCATTATCACTTGCGGCAGCAAATCGTATACGCTACCATAGACGGTCTAGTTTCACTCAATGTAACTTTTGATTAGATTTCCTTGAAACTGGCCGACGAATCACAGTGAAGTATAGAGTCAGAGGGCGGGCGTAACAAAGTGGCGCTGTGACGATTTGGAGAGAAACAACTGGAAACAACCATAGAAGAAGAACGACGACGACGACGATAGATGTCTGCTGACTGGGTGTAGATTTACTTTTATCACAGATGAGTGAAGAATGTGAGAAAACGTCAACAATCTTTAAATTATTTTTACAGAAGAGACAACAGTCGTTCAGCTCCATAATCCACCATTTTGTTTAGTTTCTCCGGACTCCTCCGTCAACTTTCAGTCGCTCTAACTACGTCATCCTAAAGATTACACTGATTGGTTGTAGTACCGTCCTATTGCATACAGAGGATTTGAAAGACAACCTTTTAGCCCCGCCTCCCCTGACTATGAAGCACCACTAGACCCATATATGGAATGAATAGAGATGGCACTGCTAGGCTACTGTCACACAGTTCTACAGCTGCTGGCACCTGAAGGAAACACGAATCCATTACTGCTTCTTTTACACAACATACACTAATGACAGGATTGTCAGGGTTTCAACATAATTATGGGTAAGTGATGGAGTGTCATTCCAAAACACAAAGGAAACACTTCATACATTAACAACTCAAGGGTGTTGACAAATCGTTTACAATCTTTAAAAAAATAAAACTTAAAATTCAGTGCTGTAATTTGGCATTATTCCTTATTTAACCTTTATTTTACTACGAAGTCCCTTAAGACTGGATCTCTTTTGTAAGGTCAAGAGATAGAAAAAAAAAATAAAAAGTGGCCTTAACAATAGAATAATATAATTTTAAATCAGAAAACAATAAAGCACATTTTTATTAATGTAAAAGAGCATTAAAAAAAGAAGGGTGTGGAATAGAGGCTTTAATTCCTCATTTACAATTAAAGGCTAGTGTCTTTTTGAAGAGCTAGCTACCTTCAGCAATATACCTCTGACAGAGCCAAACCCTGCACTATTCCATCTTAACTGTCCATTTATTTTCCATTCATTGTTATTACCAAGTTGTCTGGGCCCCATTATAGTTTTATTTTCTGGGCTTTTTTTTTTTTGCACTGCTGTAAATAGTCTGGGCCTCCCTGCTTTGACTACTACCCCCGCGACCCGGCCCCGGATGAAGCGGTGGATAATGAATGAATGTAAATATTCTGTGATGCCATCAAGGAATGGTTAGTAATGAATTCAGAATGTGGCTCCAGGTTTACATGTCCTCTTCCACGGTAGGACAGGAATGTAAGATGTGTAACGTGATTGTGACATTGTTCAATATTTGAGTTATTGTAATTCATATCTTGACTCCAACATTGAAGCCATTTCGAACACAGGTGCAATAATGACATTTTGGGATGGATTTTGTGATGAAGCGATTGTTAGTTGTTGCTGTGACAGTGAAGAGAACGTGCCTCGTCAGTCAGTGCTGCTGCTACCCCACCCCCGTGATCGAGTTGATGAAGACGCATGTTAAGGCCGAGGTTGAACAGGCCCATCGTCAACACTCACACATGCAGACACACATTCTCTGATATTCTGGAGCATGCTTGTTAAAAAGCCTCAACCTGATCTCCAATCACCAGTTTTCTCAGACTACATCAAGCCTGTGTATCTGTCTTTTTTTTTTTTTTTTACCATCAACATGAGCTTGTCAGGGGGGTTGATTTTTGGTTACCTTTGCAGACAGTGGCAGAAACAACAAGTACAGAGAAGCGAAGGATGAAAGGACTGAAGGACGGATGACTACAACTCGGAGAGACACTGCGCTGGGAGGCTCTTGAAGACTGATCTCTCGTCAGCTCTCTCTTTCTCTCACTTTCAGAAGCTAAGACAGAGGCCGAAGAACTCTGGTAGGTAGGTAGGTAGGGGGGTCTGGTAGGTAGGTAATGGATTTAAAAAGGATGAGCTTTGAACTGTGTGGGTCAGCCCTCTGGTACATCTGAAGGCTGGCTGGCTGGCTCTAGTAGAACAACTGTATGTGTGCGCGGGGCTGATCTCGTCTGAGCGTGTGCGTCGGTCGGACGGACGGTCGCCCATTCACTTGTGGGGGGGACGGGTCGGTCGGTAGGTCGACCTCTTTCTCGCTGTTTCTAAGACCAAGCTTGCAGGCGGAGGCTGATCTCAGGTCAGCGCTTTACTCAGCCTCCCGCAGGATGTACACACCGCCAGCTGGCAGACCCTGGGCCTGGGATCAGCTGCAGTGTCAGTGCAGTGCTCAGGTCCCACCACACGCTTTAAAGAAAATATGAAAAATAAACAAAACTGCTGCAGAGATGCTAAACGAAAAGTCACACCAATGGTGCCGTTCTAGCTCAACTACACTGACATGTTGAGATTTACCAATATATCCAAATTCAAGGTGGGATAAAAAAAAAAATGTATGAGAAAAAAAAATTCTAAACAGAACATTCGGAATTCTTAATTGAACTTTAAAAATAAATCTGACTTTGACTATACTGCCGTTCAAATTCATTTACATTTTGGGTGGGGAGGATAAAGACTATCTACGTACATAGACCATGTTCCTGGTTAAAGCTGCTTTGAATCTGAAACAGATGAAACCATCTTTCGTGTGCCCTCTTTCCTTTAACACCTGTAGGCGCTGCACAGAAACAGTGAAAAGCAGAGCACACAAAAGAGGTCAACTTTCTATTACTTATACCTTCCTACATCAAACTGTGGTCCATGACAGCCCCTAAGCTCTAAGCCCCTCCCTCTGTCTACTGGGCAACAAGCGGAGGCATGAAGACTTGGCGGAAGATGCGGATCCCTCTGCGCTGACGATTCACACTTCACTTCGGCGGCGGCTCGGCTCAAGGTGACGCGACGGTCATGTAGCGGCTGCACGATGGTCCCGGGTGGAAGAAGGGCCTGCATAACAGACAGTCCCTACCTACAGTGAAGCTCTAAGGCTGCAACTAACAGGAACATAACTGAACCTCTTATGAATGCAGTACATTTGCAGCCTGACCTGTGATATCTGAACTGGAGCTTCCTCACACTGGGGGGGTAACATGCATTGAACAACTCCGTAAGGGCTAAAGCACCAACAACTTATCACACAGTCTAAACAGGGTTTCAATACAGCACAGGAATCTAGACTGAGGGTTTACCTGTTCCTCTTGTGGTTGGCTGATGGAGATCGTGAACGGGATCGGGAAACTGAGCGTCCTCTGGGCGCCGATCCAGACCGAGACCGGGACCTTGAGCGGCTTGAGGTGGGGGGAAAAGGAAAAAAAAAAAAAAGATAAAAGTTAACAAATGAAAAATAGTGCAAATGTCCCTGTGCTCAACCAACCTCACAGCTGTGCCATCTTGCCATCAACAACAGGAAGTCATTCAATAGATCATAAAATCAGAATTGAAATCCGATGAGAAGTGATTTTAGTGCCAGACTGGGAAAAAAAAGTTGTAAACAAATCATTTATAATTTTACATTTTGACAAACAAAATTATAAATTTTGTGGCTTATGCTTAAATCTATCTAACTCCATTATGACTCCATCAGAATTTAAATCTGTTGAGAATTGAGGGAGGAGAAGAAATTTGAGTGAATTGTGGACGACGCACACGATGGATAGACAAAGTCGCGATGGCAGCAGCTCATCGCGACTTTGTCTGGATGAGCTAAAAATGTCCTTTACAGAGAACAACAAATATGACAGGGTTCCCTATTCACTCCAAGTTCATTCCTTTAGCACATGAATTTAGTTTATACATTAGTTACTCTGCAGTAAGAGCTGTTTGAATAACGGGTACATTGATTTGAATTAACAGTTTTTTTGTACACATAAAAAGACAGCACATAGAGATAAATACTACACGTGTGGTTTGGGGCTACAGTTACTATATTCCCAGAGCTTACATACAAAATGATGAAATTCCCAGTTTGGAACAGCCTTTATTTAAATTCCCTGATATTCCACAAACACCTTGACCTGTGGTAAGCCAGTATGAATATAAGCAACCGTCTATCGGGGTCATTAGGCTACCATTAGTAGATTGTTAATTTGTATAATTTAACTATTAAACCATTCATTTAGATTCAAATTATCATTGTTCCGTGTTCGCCAACGATTCATTTTATGGGTCATTAACAATCCCTTAGAGGGTTTATGAAAATTCAAAGAAATCCTGGGTCCTGTTTTTCACATATGTCCATTTCAATATTCAACCAACTTTGACATCACTGACGTTATGCGATGTCGCACAACGACCAAATGTTAAATATGAAGCACAAGATATTGTCTGATTTAACTAAATATGTCAATAACCTGTTTTAAGGTAAAGGTCATACATTTACCAAATATACCATTGGCTTTATATCTCAAAATGTAATGGTTTCTTCCTTCTCGCATTATCAATAACTTCTGAAAGTTTCATCAAAATTCATCCAGAACTTTTTGAGTTATCTTACTGACAAACAGAAGCAAACGCAAGGTAAAATGTAACCGTCATGGAGGTAATAAAGACAAGCCCAGCCACAGTGACAGTAATCACAGTAGTGTCAAAGCTTGGCTGACGTTGATCCAATTTCATCAATACTAACAGCAGTTCTTATGTTGGACTTTATAGAGCGCCACCACTCCCTCTAGCCTTAGACAGTGGGTTTAATGAGACCACTGCAGATGTCATGAAACATTCAAAATGGGCCTTAAATATTAATGTTTTGCAGAGATGAGGGAAAAACACTTAATTTTATCTATAACCCTTCCAGAGGGTTTAAAACTATTTATGGTTCTTAGTCAGGGGTCTCCTATCCTGGTCCTCTAGGGCTGGTATCTTGGATATTTTATATGTCTAACACTTCCAGCACACCTGATGGTTGTTATTAGACTTCTGCAGAGCTCGAGGATAGGCTTATCATTTGAATTGATAGTGTTGTAAGGACACATCTAACACATGCAGTACAGTGGCTCTCGAGCACCAGGATTGGACACCTCTGCTCTTCGTAAAGTGACAGAACATTGTGTCAAACTACCACACTTTTAAAAGTATGTCAACAGAGTAAGACACACAGCTAGTCACTTATTCAGTTTCACTTGAACCAAAGACAAACAATGAGTTGTATGAAGACAGTGGCGCATCGTTCGTAGCCTACCTTCTCGCAGGAGTCCTGGATTTGGAACGTGCTGGAGAACCGGACCTAATGTGAGAGGACACAGAGCAGGTTTAATTACAGCTGTGGACATTCCACAGAGAAGCCAAGGTGTGAATGAGGGCAGAGGCGCTCGACTAATTACGCAGTGAAAGTCCTTAATTGATCCAGAAAGGAAGTTTAATAATCAGTAGATTCTGCTGTATGACCAGAAAAAAAAGATAATGAGGAGCAGGTGCCGCGGCACAACTTTTATGAACAATACAGTAATGAACGTCCACGTGCCATGAGACTGATGGTAGTCTCTTCCAAATGCTCTTTCATTTCCAACAAAAGGGTGTGAAATCTGTTAAACTGAATTCAAAGTAATACATGAATGGTCATGGAAGAAAAAGAAAAAACCTGGAATGGAGTTACTTTCATTTTTTAAATCAATAATTCCAGATGAGACACCCCAACAGGAACCTTATACCTGCTAAGATGGATAAAACTACTTTACCATCAGCCACCCCCTGCCCCCCCTGGAGTATTTGGCAGACCTTCAGGGGCTCAGCAGGGCAAAGAGGATTCTGAAGGATCCATCCCACCCTGGTCACAGCCCCTTTGACCTGCTGCCCTTGGTAGAGATGTGCGGTTGAGCCATGCACCCGCAGGTGGTGCGGATCAACCGTGGATTAGGTGGATGACGCAACAAAAACATTTCAATTAAATCGGGGTGGGTTGCAGTTTGAAGCACTGAAAAAAAAAAATCGCATTTTGCATATTATTCCAAAGGTAAATAAAGGAAAATGACAGAAAAATAGTTTTAATCAGACAATAACCCGTTGATCTCGTCATTGACTGGCTGCTGTCACAGTACACATCAATGAACATTTCTGTAAATGTGTCAGTATTAGCATAAAAAAAATATAAAAAATTTCACCCATTGTCCCCGGGCCAGATGTAATATGCCAGCATCCATAAAATTAAAAACATTTTAAGAGATATGGTTTTACCTGCTCACATTCACATTGTGTGGTGGGTGGAGACCAACAAAGTCTCGCTGCCAAAAATCCCACTGTTGTGTGTATTCTTGTGCAATGACAATAAAGGAAGTCTAAGTCTATTTTGGAATCGCTATAAGTTAGAGATTTTTTTTTTTCAACCAAGGCTTCAGTTCTCTGGCAAGATATACACTACTACTGAAGTACACCGTTTGAAAAAGACCATAGTCATAATCCTAACAGCTGAAGTATCTTCATTAGACCTAAAAACTAATTGGCGGATGAGTTCGGTTCTGAAAATTGGGGGAAATCATTGATGCAAAAGGATAGAGGTTTTAAGAAGCAGTAGGGGATTAAAATACATGTCATCCGCCCTCAGGGAGGAGATACAGACTGTGGAGGCACTGCACAAGTCATATTATAATCTTAACATTATTTATTTATTTCATGTGTGCCTTATGTCCTCTATATATATATATAGATTTTATTATATCCCCTATTTTTTAAATCTTTTTTATTCTTCTATTTGAAACCTATAGCTGCTACTCAGAATTTCGTTATGCCTGCATAATGACAATAAAGATTCTTGATTCTAAATAAAGTGTGGATGAAGTGAGAAAGGTTAGGATTTCTTTTAGAATGCTGCATTTTATTTGCATGTTCTTATTTGATATTCATTGTGTTTTATATTTAAGTTTATTGCATTTGTTGCACTGGGAAGGAAGCATTCTATCCAATTTTGTTGTAACATGTGTACAATGACAAAGTTTATTATATTCTAAAAGTTTATGAGAAAAATGTCTAAACATGGCGATAAACAGCCATAAAAATGGAGGTTTTCATTCACAACTATGGTTTTAGTAGCTCCACTGCCAGTGGACGTCACATCCTTTCTAATGATAGTCTGTCTGCACATACCTGCTTCTGCGTCTGGAGTAGGAAGGAGAACGGCGACGGCTCCTGGAAAGTTACGAAAGAAAGAAATGTCAAAAACATCCTGGGGTAAACATCAGCCAATACAAATAAACATCACTAGTTTATTGAGTGCCCCCCCCCCTTATTTTCAGTTGTCTCTCACTTTTTTTGTTAAGTATATAAATCCACATGTGTCAATTCATAGTTTTGATGTCTTCAGTGTGAATCTACACTCTACAACTCTTTGAATGAGAAGGTATGACCGAACTTTTGGTCTGTACTGTACATTTACCATCTTCCTACATAAGTCAGATCATAATCAACAGACAAGAACCAGAATCTATAGTTTCAGTTCAATGAGCCGTCTCAGGTGATAACATACCTGCTGTGACTACGGCTGCGGGAACGAGAACGATAGCGGCGTCCTCGTGACCTGGACCTTGAGCGGGATCGAGAACGAGACCTAAATAGAAAAACAAAGAAGTTTTGCACGTGTTACTGAAGTCTTATAAGAACTTTATGTCAAGTCCACACAGAGTGGATCCTTCCTTCACCTGCTGCGACGACCTCTCTTGCTGAAGCGGTAGCAGTCGTAGGCATAGTGGCCTCGGTCCCCACACTGGTAGCACCGATCATTGGGGTCGAACTGACGCCGGCTGGGACGACCACGCCCCTTCCTGGAGAGGCCTGTTGACATTTCCACTCGAACCCGTGAACCACACAAGATCCTAAAGATGAAGGGAAAGAAAAGTCAGAAGTCAAACACTGTTGTACTGAATCTGGAAATAAGACACAATAACAAAAGAACGTTTAGAAAAAAGGTTAGAACTTACTTTCCATCCATGCCTTTAACTGCATCTTCGGCATCTCTGGGATCCTCAAATTCTACAAAAGCAAACCCTGGTGGATTCCTGGCAACCCACACACTCCTCAGTGGGCCATAGTAACTGAATGCTCGCTCCAGCTCACCCTTTGCTGCACCATTACCCAGGTCACCTACGTACACTTTACAGTCGGTGGCCCGGGATGAACTACGGGATGACGAGTAGTACGACATCTCTTTTCTGGTAAAAAAAAAAGCCAAAGATCACTAAATATTAAACAACCAGTAAGTACTATGGAACAATGGTGAAATAGGCATCAAAGGGATTGTACATTTTATGTTACAGGGTCACCAGTCACCACCAACATACATAATCAGTTTTTCAAGGTCAGATCAGATACTGTGTGAAAGTGTCTGACCTGAACACATGACCACTCTCTTCACACCTCAGTAAGTAGGTATGTGCGCATTGGCCGCTGGCTGAGTGGCTACTCACGCATGGTTGATCGAGCAAATTTAATAGCGGGCGAAAGCCTGGGTTCTGAGACTTGCTGCGATCCCGTAATTTTCTCTACTGTAATACACCAATACTGATGACGTAGAACACATTCCCAAGATTCACCTCGTCTTTGAAATTTTTCAATCGCATATCTGCAAGCGTTACAAATCGAGTCCGACAATTTCCATGTTTTTCAGTAGACTAATGCCCCTCAAAAACGTTGAAGGTGAATAAGTTATACATTTATTTCTCTATAATACTTTTACTTACATATTTTTGTATATATCTGCCAATTTTTAAGGAAATCTATCGATCAGCAGATGGAAAAATACCATGTGATATGACTCCCGCTGGCGATGATTCCGGAAATTTTCTGTCACTTCGTTTGCTAATATTATGCAATGTCTCACCACTAGATGCTTCTAATTTGTGTTGTACCGAGTCTTTATAATATGAATTAATCATTTGGGTGCATATTTACTCTGTAGTACTGACTAATTAATTATTTTAAGATAATTCATTTAATTAATAGAAAACCTCTCCTATATTAAACTACCTTTATAATGATACTAACCTTTTGTTGATAGGATGAATATTAAGAAATTTACGGAATTTTAAAGCTCAGATACGAGACCGGTCACAACTTAAATCTCCTCTCCTATTGTTTCAGTATTAACAAATTGACTGTTAATGGGAGATTTTAGCCGTATTCAAAAATTCATAATAATAATATTTGTCACAGGAGAATGATACTTATATCACTGGTTTGTATTTGAAATGTTTTGTACAGTTATTTTTGATTCAGTGCATAACTACACATCTCAAACATCAACCCTTAAAAGATTAAAGAGCACAAAAGCTTCCTTTCTGTTGAAAAACAGAATACATGTAGAAAGAAAACCAACTTCACCAAAGCTACGTCTGAGATTTAAGATTTTTCATTTCAAAGAAGTATCAAAATCAATCCGACATAAATACAGCAGTGAACCATCTCTACTGCTGCACAACAAAGATATTTCTTCTGTGACGTAATGTCTTCAAAGTCCTGTGGTTACAGACATTGGTAATTAATAGACATACCTGTTTATGTCACTTAAATTAACTCAGTTGAGCCTCCAACCCACTTGGATTCATTCTGTTAGATCCCACAATTGAACTAGAGGGTGTCCCCAAAAAATGTTATAGAGTGACTACATGGCCAAGAGAAATGATGTTTTTTGAGACACCATTTATAACCTAATTTTAAATGACTGCTCGGTTTTGGTGTCATCTGCTACATTTATCTGTATTGTCTGTTAATACATCAGAATTAATAGGTTTTTCAAAAATCTAAGTACACCTATAATAAGGGTTTCAGAGAGCTTAGGCAACATCTACACTAAACATGTTTGTTCAAGGGTTCTGATAACAGGTATTGGAATTATATGGTATTTCACAGATTATTTGTTTACTAATATTAAAACACCTGGATAAAAGCTCGTCGCTCGTTTTTGGAGGGACTGTGCAACATAATGTCATTTGTTGTTACATGCTGAATGTTTTGTTATGTGACATACCAAATGACTAATTCTTTTGCTGCCATTAGGCTTTTAAACGAGAGTGACGACGCACAGGGTACTGTCCCCTACAGGCGTTTTAGGGTATTTTATACACATTAAGGAAACTAGATTAACTTACACTTTTATCTTAGCATTTTTAGTGGAGTTATATATATCACACTGTCACTGTTGCACTTTATGTCTGGACCCTTCAGCTGTCCTGTTGTGTTCATTGAAAAATATGTGTGTACTGTGGAATGTGCCTTATGTTTAACGTCCCGTTTATTGCTGTAACCCATGACTGCAAACTGAATTGCCTCTTGGCCATAAAGAAAGTGGTGTGAATCAATCAAACTTCCTACCTATATCAAATAAACAGACGCAATGGTACTAAGCTGGAAAATGACAATTTGACCCCCCCCCTCAAAAAAACCCCTACACACCAACATTCTTTTAGCTCAAGCAAATTGTTTAAAATGGTAGATGTGTGTCTTAATAGTATCAGTTAAGACATTACTCCACTGTGTATTAACCCTACCCCTATTTAATAATAAGAGATATAAAAAATGACTAAGAAAATTGTACTTTTCGTCCTTCTAGTAATTTAATAGGACGGTGTGTTTAGGGAGTTTCATTTATTAGTCCACACAAAAGACCGCTACCCTTAAACCCAATTCAGTTTATTGCCATTTTCTATCTTCGGGTCAAACACTGAAAGGGTTAAACTACACAGCAGGTGCAACAGCGCCGCATGTTAGCGCGCCAAACTGATCCACGAGCCTCTTATCGCTCCTTATTATCGGATATTCGTGTAAATGGGTTAAGTGATTTAAATCAAACATCACATCGTGGTTGACAATGGATTCTTGTTTTAAGGCATGAAAACAGAGCCGTGGTTTCGTTACTGGTACGTTAAGTTTAAACTAGGCCGAGAAGAACGGCACACATAACCCGGATATTTTATACGTTGAATGTACAACCAATCAGGGTTTAATTTACGAAACAGAGTTGTAGTGCTATCCAAAAACCTGGCTGCGATCTACAGTACATTGTCTAGAAGTTCTAAACGGTGCACGGCCGGAGGATATTAGAGCTACATGCTAGTTAGCGTGCCGTGGTCGTTAGCTAGCTTAGCTCATTAATGTCTTACATAATTACTATTAAATGTAAATAAATTAAAAGTTAAGGTTAAAAAAAGAAGGTGCAGAATATATCAATCATAAACAGTTTTATTTCTACATTATTCGAAAGCCTTATTAATGAAGCTATCGAATAAACAATGGCGACCGCACGTTGGAGTTAAGCTAATGCTAACCTTACCTCCTTCCGTGAATCCGTTGATTTACGATTCGGCCCCGGGCAGAGTTGAAACCTCGGCCACCTTAAGCAGCAGCCTGAAATAGTATTAACACCAAATGCAATGTTTCCTTATAGTTAATTAGCTATGCGGTCTCTCTATCTCGAGCATTAACGGATATTCCACATGTCTAAATATCACTGGTTGAGTGGGCAGGCTAATAACTAGCAACTGCGGTACCGGATCAAGTAGCGTTAGAGCTGTACATGCGCACTGCGACTCTAATGACGCCTCAGTTGGGGCGGAAATAGAACACAGCTGTACTTCCGATTAAGCCCTTTAAATTATAAAGGACTATATAAATATAAACATTCTACTTGGTCATTATTCTGTTTTAGTCAGCAACTATACTTATTAGTGTATACATTTTTGTGTATTACTCCAAGCACGACACAGAGATTTATCTATAACTTTAACCTGCACACACAGGGGCTTTTATTTTGTAAGCACTTTATTTTCTCCAATTATTTGCGATTTCTATGAAAGCACAAACAATTAATTAATGGTATATAAGATGTCATGGCCAGCTGGTATACTTTACTCATTAGTGTGTCCTATGGAGATAAAGGTATAGAACAGATTAGTTTTATTTCGCCTTCAATATTATGTAGTTTCTAAGGCCATAACGGTATATGTATTCGTGCCAAACCGTTGAACACAGACGTTCGTTTGACAGAATAGTCATTTTGCATGTGGCCATGTGCATATCATGCGGAAATGACAGTAGAAAATGGTCGGCACTAGATAGATACGAAATCGGAACGGAAGTAACAGAATCCAACATGGCGCCCATAATCACGTAAATTCATTAAAATGCTAAATTAACATCGACAATGCAGCGGGCTAATGCAAACAACAGTGAACCATACCGCCTAAAACGGAATCCAACCGCAAAGACATGGTACACGGAAAAAATACAGGGAATCAAAAGGCTCGATCCCTGTGAGCATAAGAACTGCCCCCTCACACCACTTTATATTTATTTGGCCCAAAAATAATTACTCGGACACATGAAGTCTTGAAAATAAATAAACTATATTGAAATAAGGTCAACTTCATTTTCTTTCACATTACACCTCATGCCATGTTCTCAAAAAAGTGTTTTTTAATCCCCCCACATTTCATTAAAAAACTTAATCATCTTCAGTTAATAATTTATTACAATATTGAATAAATGTATATGTCTAATCACATGATATTGTATTAACTCAGTCATTATATCCCTACAAAGGTTCAGGCAGAGAGAAATTTTCATCATCATCATCACAGGAAAAACTTCACAGAGAGAGACACATTGGAGAGAGCAAGACCTGGGAGGGAGAGATGGGACCCTCTTCTTCCGCCGAATAAGGAAAGGAGAAGAAGAGGAGGTACACGAACACGTACACAGAAATATCGTACACCAACGAACGAAAAGATGCGGCGGGAATGGCGCTTGTTGAGGACGTGGTCTCCACACAACAGAGGGCTCATGGTTCACAGCTACCAAACTAAACAAGTGACCCACACTGTTTCTGCTGCCATTCACTTGTTTTATTTATACAAAGAGCCTCAGATGTTTGGGTGGGGGAGGGGGAAGGGGGAGGGAGGGGGGTCGACCTGATAACATATGCCTATAGGCGTCCATCACAGTAGACCATGCTGCTAACACACACATGAGGAGGAGGGGGGTTGTCATGCATCTGCAGAGGAACACAAGGGGAAGGCAAACACACACACACACAGGTGGAAGGGGGAGGGGGTGGATAAAAGGTCAAAAGTGGGGTAGGCTAGGTAAGGTCGACGAGGAGTGGGGTCAGGGGTATCACATCTACTGTAGCTACAGAACAGTAAAAGGCCGAAGCCTGACAGTTAGTACAGAAGTTCATAGAAAGGTGGAACATGGTCCAGACATTGTTGACAGTTCTGGTTTGGGGCATCCCCGAGCCTCGTCTGGGGTCACGTCCATGAGGATCCACTTCGTCGCCCCTGTTTTTCTGACATCGACGTTCCAGGTCATAGTCAGGATAACCCGCGTGTGGTGCATTTGTAGGTGCATGATGAACAGTGTTGTATGTCAAAAAAGTTGGGTTAGAATTAGGTCCAGGTTAGGGTATGTTTGTACGTAGAACACACCCAGAAATTAAAAAAAAGTACATCTGTTTGTCAGTGGAAAAACAACAGAACCCCTCTGATGACATGGCAGAAAAAAACATCTAAATTGTGGCCAAGTAATAAGTAGAACGTGCGCAATAAATACTAATTCATGGCCACGAATTAGCACCTCGTTGCAACAAAATAGGTATTTTGTGCACAAAAAATAATAATTTGTGGCTATGAATTAAGTATGTGTGTGTTACTAAATACTTATTAATGATATCAGTGTAATTCCTGGACAGTTAAGTAACTAATTCAAGCGTAACATGGTTGAAGGTGGAGGCACAGAGGGAAAGGAATCATCCTCTCTCTACTGGACCCAATCGGTTCAGATGATCCTGACGTCTTCTTTCTAATAGAAATACCATGTTGTTTAAACGTAACCGTGGTAACCAGGGCCTTGCAGTTGGTCATACTTTCTCAGCCCATCTGCGCCTCCATTTTCAATGACGTTGCGCTTCATTTAGTTACCCAGCTGTCCAGGAATTAGACTGATAATAAGTATTTGGTATGTACATTCTAATAATAATGGATAAGATTTCTATAGCGCCTTTCAAGGCACCCAAAGTGCTTTTACAGTAGTGATCCATTATTCATTCGCTCTCACATGCTCCCTCTGGTGGTGGTAAATGACATATGTATCCACAGTTGTCCTGGGACAGACTGACAGAAACGTAGCAGCCATTTAGCGCCCTCTGACCACCACCAAACATTCATACAGCAGTGTGAGTGACACTGGAGGCAGGAGGGTGAAGTATCTTTGCCCAAGGACATAACGGACTGACTAGGACAGAGCGGGAATCAAACCACCAACCCCTTGGTTAATGGATGACCCACTCTTAACAACTGAGCCATGACCACAGCACGAATTCTACTGAATTTGTGGCTACGATTTAGATTTTTTTCCCCGCCATGTCATCAGAGGGGCTCCATAAAAACAAAAGCATCACACATGAGGTCTTTTCATAGCAGTGTTTCACTTCAACACTTAAAACATCTTTTGAGCCACATCAGCTTTACCTTGTATATTAACTCTATAACTGCCAATGGTTGAAATCTAAAAAGTCAGGAAATCATTTACAAACTGATATTAAATGTAACTTTTCTAGCCCTTCAAGTTAATACATACTAGGGATAAAACCATAGGAGAATTGGTGAGCAGTGAGTTTTGAGGGTTTGTACATCTAACCCCCCACCCCCTGAAGGGGAGGGAAGGGCTATGGTTTGTTTGTTTGTGTTTTCACAATGATAAAAGTTAGGACAAATCAGGAATTTCCCTTTCATTCCTGTATCCTCACTTTTGCATATCGCTTCTTTTTGTTCTCACTGTCCATGTGCGTTGACATCAGAACCTTGAAGGACAAATTTGAAGACACTCAGGCAAAGGTCACAGTAAAGGTCCAAATCAAATTTTCAATCTAACTTATGAACTATTCATCTTATAGATTTCCAATGAGCACGAAAATGCTGGTATTTCAACTCTACATTTGTGTGTATAGATTTTTACCTATTGTTGACCCAAGAGGTCAGAGGTCATTCAGTCAAGACCTAAAAAAACTAAAATGGACAATTAACATAAAATAAGTAGGGATGGAGACTTGGGGAAACCTGACATGGGCTTCAAAATGACATCATGATCTTTGACCGTGAGTGATCTGGAAAGGTCAAAATCAAGGTCATGCGATTTTAAATGGTTGTAACTCCAAAAAGAAGTAAGATGTGTCTGGTACCACTTGTTAGGGGTAGAATTTAATTTAATTTCATTCATTAAGATGAAATTAAATTCTAACCCTAAAAATGGCCAGTGCTTTTGAAATCTTCTTTGGTTTTATCCCTATGAATGTTGAGGTCAAAGTTCAACATTTAGTCATGTTAAAATGTTCCAACCTGGTGAGACTACAGATGATATTTTACACAACTATCTGAAAAAGAAATGAATTTGCTCGACTAAAAACACATTCAAATTGACTTTTGAGTTTTCTAAAGCTAATAGCAGTTTGTGCTACTTGTGTTAGCAGCTAGTTAGCATGTCTAAAAGGTCTGTCAAATCATGCACAGCAAATTTATATTGACCTGTTTCCTTTGTCTCAGATATCCATTTTTTAATAACAGCTATGCTCTTAAGGAATGTGTTGTTTTTGGTGTTTTAAGTAATGATAGCCAATATATTGAGCCGATATTTATGATTTTTTTTCTTGTATCCGTATCGACCTGCCTCATTAACTAATACGCTCTTTTTTTCCTGACCATGTTTTTGAATGTGAAATGTTCATGTTACTTGTTCTACTTTATCTTCATCCTTTTTTTTTTTTTTTACCAGTAGTATAGCATTATTTTAAGTTCAATAAATGTTTCCTTTAACCTCCTAAGACTTAAATTTTTGCATGTCATGCATTTTTAATTTCTCTTGGCTATTTGGGGTGCTTGGGACCTGGTAATTTTTAAAAACAATTATCAAGAGTGACCATCTGAAATTCTGGGTATGTTGGTAGCCATCTTGAATCTAACCTATAATGTGTTCTACAACAGAAAAGGTCCACATATGTGGACACTAGGTTGAATAAAAAAAACAAGATTTTCTGACATTTGTTATCATTTAACAGAGAAAAAAAAATCTGCTTTGGCTTCAAATATTGGTTTTCGAAATAGTGGTAGCCGGTATTGGTCATCAGTGAAGACTGATGTAAGAAAAAAACCTAACAAATCACTAACAGTATCAGGTCCAAAAAAATCCACATTGGTCCATCACTAGTTTCAAGCATTGGCAGCAAGAAAGAAAATTATTCTAACTATGGGGAAGCTAATGTTCTCCTGTGTAGCACGGTAAGCTAACACATGTGGGAGCAGTCTATTTACTGGAAATGAAACACAACTTATGTCAAGACTCCTTTAACCCTTTAATGCCTATCGTCGCATATTTGCAACATACCGAAAAATCGATCTATTTTATGTGCTATAGTCAAATGAATTATCTCCACTTCATTTAACATTTACTTTTTTCAAAAATATATTTAAATATTAAGTGTTAAAGGGTTAATTTTACCAGCGAGCCCATAAATGAAGCCTTAAAAATGTCAAAATAATAGGAATTTAGTAATTATTCCAATTGTAAATGCTTATACTTATTGCTACAAAGGAAACCCTCATCCACCAGTCAAATGGACCAGAACCCCCCACCCCCAAATACTCGAGACAACCCAAGACTGACAATTACACTGACAATGTTCCACCGTTTCTTCATGTAAACATGCTACGTACACTCAAAAACCCCTCCATCAGAAGAACTGGATGAAGTCCTATACGTACATTGGCGGAGGGTTACAACAAACACTGGCGCATAAAGATGTGAACTGACCTCTTGTCAAATCTAGTGACAAAATAAGATTATTAATAATAATAATAATCATAATAATAATAATGTGTTTTTCTGTATTGCACATTACACTCTTTAAACTAAACCTCAAACTCAAGGTTCTGCAGCACATTTTTAGCCTATTGATAACATGTCTTTTTTTTTTGCATAAATAAATAAATATCTAAATAAATCATCTGGTGAGACTGAATTTACACGAGTAACATTCACACAAACGAGTGAAAGCACATGAGTCAATTACACAAGAGCACATCTGTTAGTCGCTGTTGGAACGTTTCCAAGGGAGCTTCCTTGCTGGGGGAAATATATCAAAAATCTAACGCACTAAACTGAGTAATGTCATTATCTACACTAAACTGTATATACTGATTCTACTCTAATTGTTGTTTAGATGTACAAAAGACTTTACCTCCTGCTATATCTGCAAGGAAAAGATACAAAATTAGTTTTAGAAAGTTTGAAAAAAGTATATTCAGTAAAGGGTAAACTAATTGAAACCTTCTGATAGTGTTGAGTGGAATAACTTGGATAGCACTTATCATTTGTGGGTGACTTTTACTTGGCTCTTTACACAGGAAATGCTTTTAGATGTGGTTGATATTAGGCAGTGAATGTAATGATAACAACGCTTACTGCCTTGATGTATTTTGAGGTTTTTGGCTTTTTTTTTGTCAATGAAATGTGTATTTAGCAGCTGTTTGTTTCAGACTTCACGCCTCATACATGCCTTAAATCAAATGCATTTTTTCCATTGGGAGACATCCCGTGATAATCCTGTATTTCTAGCCTTGTTGAGCTGCATTTTGTAATAAATCTAATGTTGTTACTTCATTTTAACCCTTTGATGCATACTGGTCAATACAGTGGACAGTTAGGCTGAATCCCATTTCACCTCTTACCCTCTTGTTTTGCGCGTCCACGTGTAGATGTAGGAGTGTCTCAATGCACGTTAAGACAGAGGGGTAGGGGAAAGGCCTTTATTTGCCATTTTTACACTTGAGGGGTACAGAAGTCTACAGTTCCATAGGTTGTTAATCACTAGCTTCAGTGAACGTTTGGGTTGTCAACATGCTAGCAGTTTCTCCGTCATGCTGGAGTTAAAGATCAATATTGTTGAAAAATGGGCATGTTAGGACTGCAATGTTCCCAGGGCTGTCTTGCTGAAAGGCTACAGTAACTGGATTGAAGGCTACATAAAGTAGGCTAATGGCACTGCTAGGAAAGAATTATGTTGAAATAGTAATTACACATTCATATTTTCTTATTTCACAGTGATTAGATGACTGTTGGCATCATTTATCATTGATGCTAGTCTGGTAAGCTAAGCTTAATGTGTTAGCGAATGCATTTCAGTGGACATAATTATCCTTAACTCACTGGATCAGGATCCCTCTTTATGTTTTTGATCCATTCACACCAAAGTGCCTTATTTTTGGGGAAACGGTGGAAGGTCTGTCCAAAACTGCATTCAAATATTTTATTACATAGTGTTCTGATATTGTGTTTTAAATACATCAAATGTATATTGATAGAAACATGACTCATCCATATGTTTTTCAGATGAGTGGACATTTTTGTAACTCCATAAAAAAATAGGTTAATTAAAAAGATTTCAATCACATTGCTTTTTTCATTCCTCAAGAGTAATAAAAACACGTAGGAAAATATCTTGGCTAAGGTTGTCATAATTTATGCATCAAAGGGTTAATTTCGTAATAAACTGCCACACTTTGTAATGAAGTGCCCCAATGCATTACGTAATAAGTGACTACAATTTGAGAAAAGAACAAAAATTGCGATTATATTTTGTAAAAAATCTCCTCAAAATGTAATGATTTATTACGTGATGTGGCAAAATGTATTACATTGGAGCAGTTTATTATGAAGTGAAATTGGAAACAGTTATTAAATTTTAGACGTTTATTACAAAATGCACTGTTATAACAAAGTACCTTGCAGTGTTGGAATGACTCTGCTGCGCATGTGTGTAAAAAGCATGACAACACTTTACAGCAGAGGGTCTGATGATGAAATAAAGCTTAGGAACATTGGACAACAGTTCTTTAGTTTGACTCTGAACAGAAATGAATGAACGAGTTGGGGAAACAAATAAAAAAAACAACGTCTTCCCGTGGGACAAGAAAGTTAATGTCGTCATTAATCCACTGTTCTCTGCTCGGTTCATCCTTCACACGAACAGACAAAGCTAATTAATCAAAGAAAGAAAAAAAAACAAGCGAGTAATTTATCTAAGAAAGCTTGAATACTAGGGTTAAATTTGCGTGTTTAAGGCATCGTCCAGATGTTATCACGAAGCATTTTGTTCTGTGACGAAAACGTAGATTAAGATCAGTACTAACAGAGGTTAACAATGGGGCCTGTTTTAGTTTTTTTAGCCCGTTTGTCTGTTTGACGCAGACACCTACACTGAACTAACACTGTCACTTCTTGTTCGTCTGCTCGTGCTGCTGTCACTGAAGAGAAAGGATTAGTCTGTTAGGAAACACGTCACAGTAATGGACTGTTCTGCCACTACCCTTTGACAGCCGTGACAACTGACTGACTGACAGACTCCACGCGTGGACACATTTCTGTCCTTCAGACGAAGGGGAAAAGGCCTTTTGTCTTCCTCTCAAACTGTCACACCAGACTCTACCGGCTGAAAGATTGTATTTCCTTGGACGGTGACGATGACGTACATATGCCACGCCCCCAAACTAATGTTATTGGTCGCCCAACTGCACAGCATCACTGACTGGGTCGCCTCAGGGGAGTTTAAGTCTCCGCCCCTTTCCGGGAGGCGACCCCCCCCCTTACTTTTTTTCCCCTCTCCATTCTTTATTTGAAGAATACAACAAAAATAACAATGAACATAGAACATAGTGACTGAACACAGTATACATATTCCATATTTTCAATGTACCGCTTTAAAGAAAAGTATATATTTTAATAGCATTTTATCATTACGTTTATAATTCCACCATATAGCTGCCGATTATTACTATAATAATAGAAGTACATTAAAATTCTCAAAAAGAAGAAATCAAAAACATAAAATCAAGGGGGAGATAATAAATAAATAAAAAAGAAATATAAGTAGAATACAAGGGGCTATATGAAGCTGTAATCATACATAATATTATATAGTTTTTTTTGCAGGGTCTGAATTTATTTTTTCAATACTTTTGCAGAGGAGGAGGATTTCATTTTTTAGAGCCTTCCATGACGGGGTGATATTGGCACAACGACATTTGTGAATATAAAATCGCGACCCCCCCCCCCTTACTAAACCCACCAATCTCATCTCATTAGTCAACAACATGGCGATGGCTTGTCACTTCTACAATGACACAGATCCAGAGCGAATTGTCACGCTAGCGGTAAATTTGAATGGTCAATCAAAAGCCCCACTCTGTCAGAAAGCACGTGTGCCTGTCGAGTGGTAGAAATCAGCTAATTAAAGTCAATCACTATGGTTTTCCTCGCGAGTCCGATATGCATCTAACCATCATTATAGCCCTACATGTACATGCACGTCAATCAGTGGTATCAGTGTTTATACCGGCTGTTTGAATAGATCCTCAACAAGTGAGTTTTTCCAAAGGTGAGACAAAATGGCTGATGTGACTGAGGAAACTCATTGAGGATTACCCACGTGGAATATGAGAAAATGTAAACAGGCTAAGGAAATGAAGGTTCGCTCTGATTGGATATATGCGAATGATATGAGATTGGTGTCCAGAACTCTTGTGGGAAAAAAAAATTCGCTACCAGGAGGCTCATGGGCCATGACATCGGAAAATTCATAAATAGTATTCAATGGGAAATAAAATGTTAAAATGGTATCTGGTTTGTCATGTGCTCTGAGTCACATACATGTTGTACCTCATAATAAATGATAATTATTGATGTGCGTTTCACCTGCTTATCTTAACCAACGGCTGATTCATTTGACAGTAAAACCCGTTAATAATTGCACTACACGCCTGGCGCACATGTGACGTCACCACAGACCACACCACAGCTGAGCGGAGTATGACGTCACATACGCGACACATTGCAGTCTCTTACTAAACCCATCAAAAACAGGTGGTCTGTCTATGACACATGAAATGTTTATTAACTGCTATTGTATGTGAATTTCAGAGCACTTGTCAAACGGAACCAGAATTTAGCTTGACTCGCTCCATTCACTCCCATTCATTTTTTGTGAGCTAAGCACCCATGGATGAGAAAAAGAAGGACGTGGTTTAGCCTCCAAACATCAGATTAGCTGGTTAGCAAAAGTAATACGGAGGATTTAGCTATTTAATTTCTGAATAATATTTTGTATTCATCATGCTTTCGTGCCAACACTGCCAGCAGTCAGGAAAGGAAGATGTAGAAGCGGAGACAGAAGAATGTTCACTTTTGGAAGTCAGTCACAATGAATGGAGTTTAAATCAAACTTTGTTAATATATAGCTCAATCATCTCAGGCAGCAGCTACAGAGTGCTTTACAATAGAAAGAGTAAACTACACAACAGTGTAGCCTACATAAAATACGTAAGAGTGGCAGTCAAAGGTTCTGGACAATAAACTGTTCAAGCCAAGTGTCAACTATAACCAGCTAGCTAGCTAAAGCTAAGCTATCACCATTTAACGTTAATCTAATTTTGTCAAATAAACTTAATTCATTCTTACTGACTTCCAAAAGTTAACATTCTCTTGTCCCTGCTCTACTTCTCCCTTCCCTGGCTGCTGGCAGTGTTGGCACCAAAACATGATGGAAAAAAAATAGTCTTGATAAATAAAATAGCTAAATCGTCCGTATTACTTTAGCTAGCTAGCTAACCTGGTGCTTGGTGATCCAGTCAGTGATGCTGCGTGCGTCTATCGAGTTGGGCGACCAATGACATTAGTTTGTGGCGTGGTATATGTAAAGATATCCGTGGTCATCCAAGGAAAAAAATCTCACCTACAGGCCGCATTCTTTTCCCGTCTGCCTACAAACAGAGATTTTTTACACAGGAAGAATTTCACATTAAGAAGCAGCTGTTCACTGAACGGACACACAAATGCAGGCATGTCATTTACAGTAGGACTCATTCCAGTAGCATATATGTGACTCACTGGCTATACATGCGGAAAAAAAATCACCACACACAGACCTCTATCATCAAGAATGTGGTTGCTCTGGAAACCAGAGGCACATCTAAGGGGTGTATGGCTCTTTGGAGACTGTGTTCAGACCAAAAGCAAAGTTTTGATGTGGTACAAACCGTAGGTACCTCGGTAGTAGGTGATAAAAGAGCCCATTGTCCTTCCCAACTTCCCCCTTGGTGTCTTTTTTTTTTTAGCATTTATGGTACTCTTATAGTGTAAATTTGTGATATTCAGGGTGAAAGTTCTAACCTTCTGCGACAGAACTCAACAACATGGATCACATGACGTCATGGAGAAGGAAAAAACTAAAACCTGTAGGAAGGATGTGGTTTGGATGGTTATACCAGTATTTTGTATTTTTGTGTGTTTCAACATTTCTGTTTCTTATTTAAGCTCTAAATCAACCCTCGTTTCCTTCAAAGAACCCCAACCCTTTTCCCCTCGAACACTGACTATTTTTTTACACTTAAAGCTAAACTAAGCCAAAGTACTGATGAAGATGTGGAGTCTGAGCGTCTTCAGTGGCAGCTCACTGCTACTAATGTGCTCAGCGCTAATGCTAATACTAAAACTAAGTGCTGTGTGTTTTATAATGGGTAAAAAATACAGAGTGTACAGGAATACTAAATAAAACAAGTTAACTTTTAGCTGTTGTGATGCCATTGTTTAAATGTATTTCCCCAATATCAAACAGACATCTTACGTGTCATTTTATGAAGGATAAACCTGAAAATCCTTCAAATGTGAAAACATTCCCACATGTATGAGTTCACCACTTTAACTACCTATGTGATTTTTAACATCCCACAATGCATTATGGTCATTATCTTCTTAATTTCTTTAATGGAACTAGCTGATGGTTGATGGAAAAGTGCCTGAAAGTTGTTGAGCTAAGGCAGAGTAAAAACACAGAGAAACATCAATAATACTGTCAAGTTAATTTTACACTTTAACTATGTGAGTAATAATAACATATACAGTTACATTTGCCAGCAACAAACCACATGGTGCAGTTCCAAATGAGCCAATAAAACAGACTATGTGGATACAGACTTCACTACTGGACTTTGACAGTCTTGTGGGAAATCTGTCAGAAAAAAAAACCCCTCCTGCGCTTCACCGTTCACGTCACTTTACATCTCTCAAGGTTTCTGCTTCATATGAGATAATAAGCAAGCTAATGCTAGGTAGCAGCACTTCATATGAGCAAAAAGGAGATGAACAGAAATGACAGATGTATTAAAATGTAAATTGAATGAAGGGGAAAAAGTACATCAGTTCCATTTTTACTTCACAACCTTTCTGTGTGAAGTTTGCGTTTGATCTGAACACAAGGTTCCGTTTTTAAAAAAAAAAATATTTCTTTGCTTCAGCATCTAAAATTTTAGCTGAAATGTCCAAATCGGCTCTACTGCGGGATCACGTCATCCGTACTTCAATAAAATAACTTTATTGATGTGTTTTAGTGCGCAAGGCACTGCGATTCCAGATGATACTCAGACTGACTGAAATTCAACACTCTATGTACACTGGTATTTTTAGTATTTACAGCGCGTGTGGAGAACCTCCATCCTGACTGTGCATCGTCGTAGCCCCGTGGTAAACAAACATGTTATTGTAAACATTCCACTCCTTTTTGTCGCAGTCGGAGGGGCTGACAGACGGGTTTGTGTCGCAGGAAAATTAATGTGTCAGTTCCGTCGGTAACACGGGTTCCTGCATCTTAATGCCCTTTTCCATTACGGGACAGCTCCAACAAAACACCTGTCTGACTTAAAAACCCCTGGAGCAGCTTCCAGAGGTCGACTCTCACCTGCTCTGTCACCCTCATCATCATCATCATCATCCTCCGTTCTTCCATTTTCTCCGTGTGCTCAAACACTCTGCACACTTCACCATCCTCATCCCTCACAAACACTTCCTTTGGCCTTTCTGACGTCTGAAACTGTGTGTGCTTCCTATGATCAGTTTACACATGCGTATTTACAGTGTATGTGTGTGTGTGTGTGTGTCAACATGTATCTGTAGTATCTGAACATCGCAGTGTTAAACCAGGACACCATCAGGCTACAACCAACCCGGTAAACAGATGAACTTGTAAATGGACTTGACTGTCAAAGTAAATGTGTGTGTTGCTGTGCAATAATATTTCTTCCACAACCTGATCCCTTCTCCTCTTTAAAAGCCATCGATGTGGCAGTAGGCCTCCAGGCTGGAGAAGAGGATGTAGAGGAACCACAGGCCCAGGAACAGCAGGGTGGTGAGGAGGCGGGACATCCTGGGCCCGCCCAGCTCTCCGCCGATGGAAGGCCGGCGTCGGAAGAGCAGCACAGCCATGCACACGAACGCGAAGATAGTGAACAGCGTGACGGAGAAGGCCAGCGAGCCTGGATTCACTCTGAACACTTCACCCTTGATTTTCCAGTAGATGGCGGCCACCGACCATGCCACGCCGATACCCAGGAACACGTTGACGGCGTTGCTACCGGTGACATTTCCAACAGATGCGTCGGCGTGCTGGTCCTGCATGGCGGCAACTTTACTAGCGAAGGTGTCTGGGATGAAGGGAATAAACGGAAAGAGGAAACATCAGCACAGTGACGGAGACCAACTTAAAACACATAAATTAGGACTGTAAAACAATTAACATTTTAAAATCAGATTAATCACAGGATTGAGATTAATTTCGATTAATCCTGGTTAAATATTTATTTTTAATCTACAGTATATTAGTTGTGTTTAATTTCCAATGAGCAAACAGACTCAACAGACTCACACTTGCAACCCCTCCAGACTAGACTACTGCAATAACCTTCTCCATGGTCTACCCTCCAAACACTTCAAACTCCAGCTCATCCAGAACTCTGCAGCTCGTCTCCTCACCCACTCCCGCTCGCACCATCACATCACTACTGTCCTCCAACACCTTCACTGGCTCCACCCATCAAATATAGAATCACATTTAAGATCATCCTCCTCACCCAAAAACCTCATGTCTCCTCCCGCAGCCTCCGATCCTCTTTTGCCCAATTCCTCGCCCCGCCGCCCATAACCAACCGAACCTGGAGGGACAGAGCCTTTTCTGTAGCCCCCCCAAACCTCTGGAACTCACTCCCACCAACCATCCGTCACTGTTCTGACCTCAACACTTTTAAATCCCTTTTAAAAACTCATTTATTCAAGATTGCTTTTAATGTTTGATTACTTTTATTCTGTCTGCTTTAATTTGTGATTGCTCTGTTTTCTCTTGTTTGTTTTTATTGTTGTTGGACTTTTATAGAACCTGCAGAGGGAAGTTAACACCGGGGTAAGGTACTTACTTCTGTCCCGAGAGGAGGACGGCATTTTCCCCTGATTTCCTGACTACGGTCAGGATAACGTCAGGAACAGTTAATAATAAGTTTACAATAATAACACAAAAAAGAACGAAAAAGTTCATTTTGGGATCCATGAACTTCTAGTTGATAATTTGGAAGAATGAACGATGAACTGAACTAATTCATATTGAGTAACTTGAACTGAACTTTGAACTAGTTCCTAATTAAGGTGAACTTTCCCAACACTGCATAGATTCATCAATGAACAGAACAGCTGAAGGTTCCTGCCATAAAGTACAACAGGGACAGAGTGCAATATATATTAAATAACTCAACAAAAAAAAACTAAGCTGCGATGAACTGGCGTCTCATACAAGGTTTGCCCCACCTTTGCCCATTGCAGCTGGATTAGGGCCCCAGTGACCCTATTGAGGATAAAGCGGGTTCAGATGACGAGAGAGAGAGAGAGAAACTAAGCTAATATTTAATTACACTGATAATTGCAAGCAAAATGCTTCAGGGATAAAACGAATGTTCCCACATGTGTGTTAGTGATAAAGAAAACTCAAATATTAAATGTTGGTTGGATCAGTCTGGGCCCAAAATGTGAAATAGTTAGAATGAACAGTAGAATAGTTTTTAGTCCAAAGGAATATTGATGTCAGATCTACCAGATCTGCTTCCAAACACTGTCTGCACATTATGATCCATTCACTTTACAGGTTCTTTCTAGTGGAATATTTACTAATCCATTGTTTACATGAACATAAAGCATCATATATGTTAAAAACAACAACTAACCAACACTAAAGGCATCTGTTTTCTGATTCATCTGATTAAAGTATGTAAGATTTAGCACATTTAATGTCTGTAGAAGATACTTTATAAAATATTGTAGAGCGCAGGTATTGGCCAATACCAATATTGATATGATACGATTCATTTTCTCCTTTTTTAAACCTGTTTAAACTTGCTAACAATAGTTTCTTGGTGGCGGTGGGAAGGCTAGGCCCACATCAACCCACTAGTTTACCTGATGCTTCATATTAAATGAAGTATAATTCCTGATGCTTTACAGTATCTATTAAACATAATCTGGGATGTACAGTAATTGTGTTTTACAACAGATACTGATGACTGACAACTTCCTGACCCTCGTAACTGATATGATAACAAACAACAGTAGTTCCCACTCTTCAAATTCCTTAATTATTATTTCCAGTCAATAGATCTTATTTTTCTAATTATTTTATTGTTATTTCCAGTCAGTGGTGAAAATCACCTATACACACATAGGATCAAAAGCTATCAAGTCAATTTTTGATCACATATTTGGCGTAGCTGTGACAAGTTTGTCAGAAAACGGTCATTTTCAGTTAACCTATCAGTGTACACTGAAAACCCAAACGTTCAGAATAATTAAATATATTCAGTTGTGAATACTCACAGTTTCATAAATAGTTCTACTAACTCAAATGTATTCAGTTGCTGGAACATGTTCTTCTTTTAAAGTTCTTCCAATTAATATTTTGTTTTATTAAGGGGAACTATTGTGGATATAAATGAACAGAACTTACCAACATATGACGTTCAACTGAGTGGAATTAAGTCGTTAAATGCTGAGAATAATATTGTTCTGTTATTTCTATTGTTTCAAATAAGGATGATTATAAAAAACAAACTAAACTGATGTAGTAGATGATGAAATATAATTTCAGAACACTCCAAAATAACCACCAATATCTATCACGGCAAAAAAATTACAATCACAAAACACAATAATATTATTCAGAGGCTGTGGTTCAGTTGGTAGAGCGGGTCGTCCAATGACTGAAGGGTCAGAGGTTTGTGTCCCGGCTCTGGCTGTCCACATGTCCTTGTCCTTGGACAAAGACACTGAACCATAACTTAGTCTCCCAGTAGGACTGACAGAACCTTAGAATACTAAGTTAATAAGTAATGTTTTAATTAAGTATACTTTAATAAGCACTAGATTTTAACTTCTAGAAAACTGTATTTTTTTAAGTTTCATCAACTTAAAATAATTGAGGCAATCGATTACCTTAAATTGTTTGAGTTCTGCTAACTTATTCGGGTTTACAGTGCATGCGTGGACAGTGGGATGAAGCCGGAGAAAACCCACAGACACGGGGAGAACATGCAAACTCCACACAGAAAGGTCACATCCACTGGTGCTGGAATTGAACCCAGAACCTTCTTGCTGTGAGGCACGAATGCTAACCACTGCACCACTGTATTATTATTATTTAGAACTGTATTCATGACGCACAACCTTTGCTAAACGTTTCCAGCTCAGTCTCACCTGGAATGGAGGTTCCCAGAGCCACGAACACCACAGCGGTCACAGTGTCCCGAAGGCCCACGGTGCAGCCGAAGTGCGATGCCAGATCTCCGATGATGGCGGTGAGGAGGCCGATGACGCTGATAGAGACGAAGAAGCAGGCCCAGCCGTTCCAGTACTCTGTGGGCGGGACGCAGGCGAACAGAACCTTCCAGAACACGGTGAGGAAGTGCATGACGTAGTCGTAACAGGAGGGGAGGCGCTCCTCGCGGCCTTCTTCGTCATCATCGCCATCACCTGGTACGGGGTCAGTTCAGACAAAACACTTTACTGAGGTCATTTCAACAACACGACATACGAGTTTCAGTTAAAAGTACGAGCAGATAAAACACTGTCTGTGAAGTTTCAGTGCGTTATTACTGTCAAAGTCCATGTGACTGATGAGGATGACTAATGTGAAGTGAAGTGGTCATCAGGGAGGGTTAATGAAAGTAGAAGGATTCATCTTGATTTCCATCTGTTTGATGATAATTAACGCTGGGTTTGAAGTAATTCATTCATTTATTATCTGAACCCGCTTTATCCTCACTAGGGTCACGGGGGTCACTGGGGGCCTAATCCAGCTACAATGGGCAAAGGCGGGGTACACCCTGTATGAGACGCCAGTTCATGGCAGGGCTGAACATATATAGACAAACAATCACTCTCACATTCACACCTATGGACAATTTTAGATTAACCAATTAACCTATCAGTGCATGTGTTTGGATGGTGGGAGGAAACCGGAGTGCCCGACGAAAACCCACGCGGACACGAGGAGGACATGCAAACTCCACACAGAAAGGTCTGGTACGGGATTCGAACCAGGGTCCTTCTTGCTGTGAGGCACGAGTTCTTGAAGTAATTCATGTCAACAAATATATTTGATCCATGGTGAGTCTGAATCTCCAGCTTCTCCTGAGACCAATAATAACTTATCATTTGAGTGTCGCTGTGAAAATCTGGGAATACAGAAGTGAATTACAGCCAGAACTGCACACCTGAAGCAACTGCCTTGTGATGAATTAAAAATGGAAATGAAAAATCATCAAATTCACTAATGAATGACTTTGTGAATCTAAAACATACTCATCATACAAGGATTATAAAATCTATATATTTTTTTATTATTTTCTTTCCATGGTCTCTCTACAAACGTCCTGAATTATTCAACTCCATGACAGCAGATAGCGCTACAGCTCATTTAAAAACTGCTGGGTTCTTGTGAAATGCAAAGTAAAACAAGAACAACAGACCCCACCCCCTTGCAAACATTTTAGCTGGTAATGAACATCTCCCTTTGAAAATGTGAGACCATGGGTTTGACGTCTTAAGGTCATAACTCAAAATGTATAAAAATTTGAATCCAAGATGGTAGACTTCCTTTTGGTTTCTGGGTGTGATCATCATAAGGTTTTTTGTTGGTCATCATATGATGAACATGTGTACTGATTTTCATAGCTCTAACTTCACTTGGGGCATGATCTGGCCTAATGCAAACTATTTTCACTTTTCTAGGGGGCGCTGTACAATACTATATATACTCGCAATTTTTCACACTTCTGAAGTGTGTGCAATATATGGTGAGGTTTCGTGCATGTTCACAGGGTGCAAATTAGAGCTCAAAGGGCTGACTCCCCTTGCAATCACAGCAGACTTAATAGGCCTTGCACCGGACGTGGTCCGCAGCGAAGGCCTAAAAACTCAAGACAATAATAAATTTTTTTTATATGATAGATTTTGATATGTATATCAATGTAATAATAATCATAATAATAATGTAACAAACCCTCACTCTCATATACACTAATACAACAATATCCATTTATAAATAATCATACTAGCATTAGCATCAGCACTCCCATACTCGCAAAAACCAAGAAAAAAACCCTCCAACTAAACCAAAATACACATAATATAAATAAATACATACATTTATGACATCCTCCTTACCCCAAGAAAGTGAAAGGTTTAGATTTAAAAAACTTTTTTTTTTACATTAAACAATTATCTTGATTGTAAACTGCACAATGCAACAGTTTTTTTTCAAATACATTTTAAAAAATTGTATTTAATAACTTTTATTTAATATATATTTTTTAATGGAACATTATTAACAATGGACAGAATTTCAAAGTAAAACTGTGAAACTTTTGTCCCCTACAGAGGACAAAAATGCATGACTAGGTCTGAGGAGGATGTATTATACATACATTTTAAATTAACTAAACTGAAGTTACATAAAAGGTGCTGTTTTTTCACCATGTTGTTCAGAGTTTTTCTAATCTTTATTCTCCAGAGACTTTAGCGACAGACCTTCACAAATCCCACGCCTGAATTAGTGAATATGTGTAGTGACATTTCACCCCCACTAGATGGAACTCTTTTATTTTTTTACAATATCACAGCCTGCACATGGTTGAACAGAGAACAGTTATTCGTCTGTCGTCATCTGTGTGATCAGAACGGATCAATAACTCATGCTTGATTTTCTACTATAATAATTACATGTCAAAGTAATTTATTTAGATCAGGGGTGTCAAATTAAGCCACATTAAGACAAGAGCCTAACCAGTGAAATTATAACATAATAATATAAAAAATAATGTCAAGTGAAAACATTCTTCTGTTTTAATGTGAAAAAAGTAAAATTATGTCATGAAAATGTTTGCATTCTTTAAAACAATGTGAATAATATGAATACATTTTAATTTCTTAAGAAATTATGTGCATTTTTAACAATATTATGTCTCAGTTTGGCATTTACACATGTAAATTACAATTTACAACAAAACGTACATCAAACATTTAATAACAGGCAGAATATTGGTAAAGTTGCTTTTCAGACATTTAAAACATTTTCATATTTGTTCAGGTTACTTGTATTTTTGTGAAATGTTCATTTTAGTGTAAAATGACATGAACATTTGGAATTGTGAGTTTTTATTTTCCTGATCTGACCCACTGCAGATTAAATTGGTCTGAATGTGGAACCTGAACTAAAATGATTTATATCTTCAGTGTAATTTTTTATTTTATTCACAATTTAAAATCAAACTCTGTGGATTTATTTTTCTTCAATTTCATAAAGTTTGTGGCTTATCTTGTTGTTGTTGCTTTTTATCTTTGTGTCCATTTTCTATACATTTTCTTCATTATTTTAGCTTTTTTAAAATTTATTTTCTTGCATATTTTCTAATTTGTTAAACTTCTTTTCAGTATATTTTTTAATGTTACTTATTATTTTTGCATATTTTTTTTTCATTTTACTGACTATTTAAAACCAGACCTTAAGTTCTAACCACACATCAGAGCTCCATGACTCATTAAAACCACTGTGTGACGAACATGTTTTGAACCGTCTCCACACACTGACGGTGGTTTGTTATTATGCGGTCATGTGACCACGCCCCCACAGCTCACCTGCGCTGACAGTGACGGCCTCCACGAATTGTTCCCTCCAGGAGTGCGTTCCGATCACCAGCGCCAGGTTGGTCTTCTTAATGAGCTTGTCGACCGTGCTCTGCCAATCAAAAGCACAACAACCCGTCATTAGCATGTGCAGCCGCCGACAGGTGACAGGCGCTCAGGTGTGATGCAGCTCATTAGATCCACGTGCGGTTTGTTCGTGTGTGACCGTGTCATCTGCTGCTGCTGTTCAGGAGGATTCTACTCAAGACTTGGAGTAAACACAAAGATGTCGCTGTGACTTTATCGGCTGTTTTTATCCTCATACAGTCACAGAAAAAATTATTAGACCATCAAAAGCAGACCTGTCGGAAATACTCACATTCTGTACTTAAAGGGATTATCCGGAGTAAAAAACTTTTTAGATGATTGCGACTACATGCATATAGTTGACATCAAAATCCACCATTCGGATGAACATTGAGAAATTTCAATTCTGTCGTTTTGATCCAAACTGTGTTAACATGGAAGTGATTAGAACATGTTTTTATCACTGACACCAAACTCCTCTAAAGTTTAAACAACATCACCCTTCAGTGGTAGTAAGTAGAGGGTCCCTAAAGACAAACCCAAGTGTCCTCAGGTCTTCATGTCCTCAGATAGTGTGTCCACAGTTACTGATCTACACACATGGACCTCTGGTTCAGAAGACGTCTGAGGACGAAGACCATAATAGTCCATTGCTGAGTGCAGAGTTAGACGCTCTGGAAATTCATGACTTTGTTGCTTTTGTTTGCATTGTCTTGTGGTGTAAAACAAATAAATGTCAAATACACTGATTCTGATTCCAGGTGTCTCAGCTGAAATGTTAGCCTAGCAGTGCTATCTCTATTCATTCCATGTATGGGTCTAGTGGTGCTTCATAGTCAGAGGAGGCGGGGCTAAAAGGTTGTCTTTCAAATCCTCTGTATGCAATAGGACGGTACTACAACCAATCAACGTAATATTTAGGATGACGTAGTTAGAGCGCCTGAAAGTTGTCGGAGGAGTCTGGAGAAAGTTAGGAATGACTAAACAAAATGGTGGATTATGGAGCTGAACGACTGTTGTCGCTTCTGTAAAAAGAATTTAAAGATTGTTGACGTTTTCTCACATTCTTCACTCATCTGTGATAAAAGGAAATCTACACCTGTTGTTGTTCTTCTTCTATGGTTGTTTACACTTGTTTCTCTACCAATCGTTGCAGTGTTACTTTGTTAGGCCCGCCCTCTGACTCTATACTTCACTGTGATTGGTCGACCAGTTTCAGGGAAATCTAGACAAAAGTTACATTGAGCGAAACTAGACTACTACGATAGAACATTAGATTTACTGATGCTAGGAGGAGCTAGTGTGGCTAGGCTACTACGATAGAACATTAGATTTACTGATGCTAGGAGGAGCTAGTGTGGCTAGGCTACTATGATAGAACATTAGATTTACTGACGCTAGGAGGAGCTAGTGTGGCTAGGCTACTACGATAGAACATTAGATTTACTGATGCTAGGAGGAGCTAGTGTGGCTAGGCTACTACGATAGAACATTAGATTTACTGATGCTAGGAGGAGCTAGTGTGGCTAGGCTACTACGATAGAACATTAGATTTACTGATGCTAGGAGGAGCTAGTGTGGCTAGGCTACTACGATAGAACATTAGATTTACTGACGCTAGGAGGAGCTAGTGTGGCTAGGCTACTACGATAGAACATTAGATTTACTGATGCTAGGAGGAGCTAGTGTGGCTAGGCTACTACGATAGAACATTAGATTTACTGATGCTAGGAGGAGCTAGTGTGGCTAGGCTACTACGATAGAACATTAGATTTACTGATGCTAGGAGGAGCTAGTGTGGCTAGGCTACTACGATAGAACATTAGATTTACTGACGCTAGGAGGAGCTAGTGTGGCTAGGCTACTACGATAGAACATTAGATTTACTGATGCTAGGAGGAGCTAGTGTGGCTAGGCTACTACGATAGAACATTAGATTTACTGATGCTAGGAGGAGCTAGTGTGGCTAGGCTGCTACGATAGAACATTACATTTACTGACGCTACTGAAATGCAGACAAACAGGTTTCATGTGACATATCTGGGACCTCCAGAGCAGGTACAGAGTTCAATAAAAGTGATCTCAGCCATAGTTGAGGAGAGACTGAATTGGTCAGATTTTGTTTATCTATGTTTCTATGTTCATCCAGCGTCCAGACTCGGGTGTTTAAGGGGCGCATAACAGGTGTACACATGTTTTTGTGTTTGGTGTGGCCGTAGCATTAGGATTCTCATACTCCTCCACAGTAAGGTGATGCTTCAGGCAGGATCCCTCCTTCCTCCTGCTGATCCATTTTGACAAACATGTTCGTGAACAGCACCATTTGTGTCTACCTGACTTTATGTGAGCAGAGCAAACACAACCTCTCAGGCCTCAGCCATCGATCTTCCTCAACTTTATTATTCCTGCTTCATTTCACACTAACCACAAATCATAAGAGACAGGGCCAATTACAATTCCACCAGGGGTCAGCTGACTCCATAATCAAATAGAGAGTGAGGTTTGAATTTAGTGGACGGTGTTTAGAGGGAAGAGACGAAGGCAGGGACAGAAACACAGACGCCTATTCTTCCACTTCATTCATTTACTACATTGTCTCTGTAATTAATTCTTATGCAACCAGATCTTGTGTTGGTTTTGTGGCGGTGTGTTCTGCTTCAGCTTTCTGTAGTCGAACAAAAGAGTCTGTACATAAGACAGACTCCTGATGGATACTACGCCTACAGGAGTTTATTCTTAACTCTGTATCAACTGTTATACATCATAAGAAGCAGAAGAACAAGTTTTGTTTTATCTACTTCACATCATATGAACCTATAATTGATAGAAAAACACTCAATAAAAGTAGAATAATTCTATGTTCACATGTGAGTCTGTTATGATCAGCCTCCATGAAATCTTTGCGTTCTTGTTTTAATATAATTGTGTGTTATATGTGTTGTTTTTTTGTTTTTTTTAATTGTTCGCTGCTGGCTGTACAACAAATGACTTCTCATGGAGAAAAAGTTTTGTGAATCTGAAACATTGTTTAGATGTTTTTTGTCCTTTTATGACACTTTGTGAAAATATGTTTATACAAAATTATTCATATATCAGCAACACTAAAGCTAAGTATGTCATGGTAACTTTTGCTTTTACAATGTACAATGTTTCCATGTCTGTTGCATTTTGTTGTTGAACCTGCATATTCCTGAAATTCCACTGATGAATGAATGATATGATCAACTGTTATAGATCAACACTGACTCATTTAACCCATAGCAACTCTGCCACTGTTGTTAGTTTCCAAATATTTGTTTACTTTTCTTAACTGATTTATCACAAATTTTTAAACAAATATTATCTTCAAGTCGTTTATTCATTATTTTTTTCCAAAACCAAAATGAAAAAAAAAAAAAAAACAATAATGATGTGGTTTTTCAGTTTTCCTTTTTTTTTTTTTTTTTTTTTTAGTTCATATGAATAATAGAAAACAACAGATAACAGCTGTTTTCCATTTTATCCAATTTTGACCTGAAGCAAGTTGAGTAAACCGGAAATGACCTTTGACCCACACTGACAAAGAAGTAAACCTACGTCCCATTTGGGGAAACTAAGAGGGTCACCCTAAGACCTGAAGATATGACCACGGTATCAAACCATACTGATCTTCAGTCCAGTGGACATGTTTCTGTAGGTTGTTAACATTCATTTCAGTTTACTCAGTTTGCTTCAGGTCAAAATTGGATAAAACAGGAAACGGCTGATATCAGTTTTTTCCATTATTCATTTAAACACAAAAAGATTTGGTTTTGGAAACAAAATAATGAAGAAACAAGTTGTTTTTTTCCGTTGTCTTATTTTTGTTTTTATTTTTAAAAACAAATGAACGAATAATACACGGATTCAAGAGGTTGTACTCGTTTTTGCTTTTAATCCAATTGCAGATTTTAGCTCCAAAAACTGATATCCAACAATTTTTTCTGTGTTTGACTGTTACGTTTGTCAACCTCATATTGTCAGTGATGATAACAAATTTTCCAAAAATCTTAATTAATATTAATTAAATTTAAATCAGTTTTATTTGTAGAGCCCTGAATCACAACAAGGTCATCTCACACCATTTTATGTCAGTATCAGATGTCATTTCACATCCATATATGTGACCCCCCACCAGTAAACCAGTCATAAGTGTGTGTAAATCCAAACAGAGTTATGTGTGTATCTTGGTAGAGTGGAAACTAAGGTTTAAGATGGTGAAAAAATGATGTTTCTATCACAAGTAGAACCAAAGTTATGGTCATTTTAATATCCACATTTGGACATATTTTACAATTTGCATATTTTTAGATATTGTCCGTTAAAGTTTTGGACTGTTTTGGGGTAGGAAGTCCTTAGCAACGCATAATAATTTGTATCCGATTGACACAAATTGTTGACAGATGTTAAAGGACACTCTGATGGACATGTCACAGAAGTTTTATATATTATAATAATAGGACAGAAGTGTGACGTATTATAATCATTTGGCTTACACCATTGGACAGAACATTCAATATAAGCTTTTACCTCGTACCAAACACTTGGGTGTTTACCCACGGAACGGAGATCGTTTTGTTCGGCGAAAAGAGGTGGAAGTCGTCTTTGTCTTTGCTCAGCAATACCTGAACTTTTGTCGCCGCTTAAATAATTGACTCAATAAACACCTTTATTGATTGGATTTCAATGTAATGACCACAGGAAGTGAACATAGAGGTGTTAAGGTACCGTTTTTTGATAAGGTGTAAACACTAATAACAAATCACCTTCCAGCCTAAATTTGGCTGTAGCTCTGAACGGCTCAGCGCCACTTATGCCTGGTTTGGTGGTGGGGGGTCACATATGACACTGTGACACTGTTGGAGCAAAGTTGTGAAATTAATAATGTCTGACTTTATAAAAGACATGAAACCAGTGGCAGGATGAACAGAGGGGTCTGGAAGTGGAAAAAAACCACTGAGCCTCAACTGGAAACTCAATCAGAACTGTTCTGTCTGAAGAGGATACGTCTATTGATAACAGTGTTTTTAATCAGTGAATCTCAGTGAGTGTCCTCTTTTATACAGAGAGGGAACAGTCATTCTGGATGATAAAAACAGGATCAATAGGATGACTGGGAAGCAGTTACAGACCTGCTGCAGGTCGCTATAGAAAAGACTAAATTAAAAGTGATTTTGTGATTTAAGGATCATCCGTTGTCCTGCATTTAATGTAGTAGTTGAATGATGTCTTGAATAGATTTCATTGGCGTTATATGGAGGTGTTTGGTCGATAGCAGGGCTGTCAAACTCATTCAGTTCAGGGGCCAGATACAGACCAATATAAAATAAAGTGTGCCGGACCATTAAAATAATATAAATAATAGGGTAAGAACTTTAGAGTGGAAGAAATCAAAGTCCATAATGAAAATCTCTGAATTGTACTCAAATATAACCTGTTTTTAACCATTTTTGTGTAATTTCACTTGTTTGACACTAAAACAAAGGAAAAAATGTGCACATTTCCCTTATTTGTCATGCTTTTATAATATTATTTTAGTGGCCTGATTCACTTTACATTGAATTGACCTAAAGTGATTTTAAAATTCTTTAGTGTTAATAATGTCTTCAGTGTAATTTATTTTCATAAATCCATCCCAGGGGCCAGATCGAACCCTATGGCAGGATATATGTTTGACACCTGTGGTCTATTGAGTTATTTGTTATTTGTTTATACGAGTTAAAGGTAGGGGAGGATATATTTTACTGGAACTTTTTTTTTTTTTTTTTACTATATTCCTTAAAATCCTCTTCCCGTTCCGATTACAACCAATTAATGAAATGCTTAAATACAAAAATAAAAAAATGTCGTCACCTGTGTGGAACTGAAAGAATATCATCCAATCATGTTAATCATTTGGATGGGCTGATATGTCCATCAATCTCAACTGTCAAACCCCCCCCCCACACACACACACACACACACACACTCTTCATGCATGAATTATACATTCCCCAGAGGCTTGGAGCACTAGTACAGGAAACACAGACAGAACCAGAGCTAGGCTAGTTATATTAGCAATATTAGGATGTGAACTTCACTGGAAAGTTGTTTAGTCGCTGTTTAGTGACTTCGACTTCTGACATTCAAATATAATTTGAATGTTATAAAATAAGAGAGGCATTCAAACGAATGGGGAGCTTAAGTCTCCGCCCCTTCTGGGAGGGAACATTGATTACAAATGAATGTAATGAATTTTGTAAACATTCCCTTTTGATTGTCAATGAGGCTAACAGCTTAGATAACAGTTTAGCTAACAGTTTAGAGGCTTTCATCAGTACAGGCAACCAGGAAAACCACGGAACAGTGTTTCACACACAAGACAATGAACAAAAGATGATGTTTGTGGATTATGTAACGTTAAAAGTGAAAGTTAGGAATGACTAAACAAAATGGTGGATTATGGAGCTTAACGACTGTTGTCACTTCTGTAGGTAGGTAGGTAGGTAGGTAGGTAGATAGGTAGATAGATAGATAGATAGATAGATAGATAGATAGATAGATAGATAGATAGATAGATAGATAGATAGATAGATAGATAGATAGATAGATAGATAGATAGATAGATAGATAGATAGATAGATAGATAGATAGATAGATAGATAGATACTTTATTGATCTCCAAGGAGAAATTTACAGCACCATCAGCTCAAAAAGTTGAAACATAAGGGCATGTAAGTCGAATAAAATACAATTAGCAGAAATTAGTTAAGTAATAAAAATAAAATTAAGTACTACAAGCTGAAAAATAAAAACAAAACAGGAGGTAGTGATGGTAGGGGGAACAAAGTGAGTAAAGACATGACCATGGTGTTCTAAAACCAACACCTGGCAGTTCACTGTGCAGCATGAAAGTTAAAGTGTAAACAGTGCAATGTGCAATGTTGCTGTGCAGTGTCCATAAGTCTGTTAAGTGTTTATATGGGAGTTGAAGAGTCTGATGGCGCGGGGGAGGAACGATTTCCTCAGTCTGTGGGTGGAACAGGACAGTGACAGCAGTCTGTCACTGAAGCTGCTCCTCTGAGTGGAGATGGTGCTGTGCAGTGGATGGTCTGGATACTACGGTAGCACATTAGATTTGCTGCCACTAGGGGGCGTCCAGCACACCTAGTCTATCTGCAGACCTGAGTTCAGAGGTAAACATGTATCCACAGACTGCAGGGGGTGGGGTTAGGAATTTACACTGTGTAGCACTTGTAATCCCTCAGGAACAAGTATTGTGTGTTGTGGTACTCTGGGGGCGTGGCTTCAGGAGGAAGTCTGAAGAAAAGGTTTTGGATGTTTGGATGGTGTATTTTCAAAATGCTGCTCACTCAAACTGTTGTTTCCACGATGTGCTACCCTACCTTTAAATAGCTCCAAATGTTTTCTAGTGGAAGGTTAGGAAAGTCTAATCTGTGTTTTGCTTTTTCATGGTCTGCTGCAGAAGCATTTTTACGACACAAAACTCCATGAGGGCTCTGTTCTCCAAGAGGAAAATAAAGTAGGAAATAAACCTGACCTTGAACTCGTACGACTCCTCGATGACGACCTCCAGGCGGCTGTGTTCTCCCAGGATGGGCTTCCCCATCTCCGCTATCCTCCGAGCCTCCTCCTCCTCGGCGCTCATCTGGCCCTCGGTGCCCTCTGTAGGACGGCAGTGAAAAAAACAGGAGATGCACTGAACTCTGTGGACCAGTCGACAGAACTCTACTGTTCATGATCAAATAACAGGAACATATATATAAGTGTGGTCAGGATGGAGAAAAGGCTCCTTTACTAGTTGTGTTTCCATGAATACTGCCCTTTAGCCCTTGTTGTTTTTGGCCCAGAGGTTCATAGGATTATAGTTTTCCTCTGTCTAATTATTATTATATATTTTTTTAAATCATTGTTTCATGTCCTCATTTGTGGAACCAGGGGTATTTTAATTATGTATAACCAGCTCATGTTGGTTCACCTGTCCCATGTGTGCCTTGACTCCAGAAAGAAATCTACCTGCAGGTATTAATAAAGTCATCTGAACCTGGACATGAATATTTTATAGAACAAGCATTTTACACTGTGTCCTACATTGTTTTGACATTTTTCCGTGTTGATCCATCAGGGTCAGTAAATACTAAAATATCACCATCACTGACTTACATTTACACCATACATTTTTTTTGTTCCATGAACTTGTATTAAATTATTCTCATTATTTAAGATAAGATAAGATATATACAATACCTATACAATATAGGTTTTCTTAAATAAATAAATTGATACTAGTGCTGTCAATTGATTCAAATGTTTAATCATGAATAGTCACAGAAATGCAAGAGTTAACCTGCAAATAATTGCAGTCTAATCACACATTTTTGTGTCATTGAAATTCATTTAAATAGTCTCATCAATGTAGAAGAACTAATAGGTCTGGTTTGTACAAATGCTTGTTTGTCTTTTGTTTTTGTTTTTATTAAAAACAAAACAGTAGTGTTACAGACACTAACATCTGTCATAATCAGATCTGATAAACAAGGGGAAAACATAAAAAAAATAATAATGAAAGGCTCAAAAGCAGCCTCTGAAAATAGGCTGATATAAAAGATTGTTTTACCTTCTTTAACATAAAGTGTAAAATAATTTATCATCAAACCTCAACTTATAAAAGACCCAGCTAACGAATAATCCAAGTTATGAAAAATGTACATTTTTCGTCTGTGAATATGAAAGAAAATTCAATTTACGAAACTAAACCCCCGAGGCATAAATACAGTACTGTACGTATCATCCCATTGGCTATGAGGGAACTACCCATGATGCTTTTGGTGACCTTTGACCCTCATTCATCATAGAGTTACTGTTTGGTGAATTTTTCCCAGTGTGTTCATTTAAACTTTTTTACAGTACGTATTCATTATTCATCATGAGCCCAAAGAAAGCGATTCCTGGTGCGAAAGAAAACAAGAAGTGACTGAGTTATTAATAGAAGTGAAACAGGAGATGATAAAAAAAAAAGGAGGAGGAGCCATCATTCCATCAGCACCAATAAAAGACATGTTTCATCAACTTCCCCAATTCGTGGAAAAAAAAACATCCTGAAAAAATGTTCAGGAGTCGTGCTATCACCCACTTTGACGACGTACGCCTTGTGCATTTTAGGAACATTATGAAAAGTGGTCAAAGTCAATAGTCTTTGGATCAATATTTCACCAAACACTGAAGGTGAAAGTGACAATTAAAACAAACCCAATGGTATGAAAATGACCCACATGTCTGATATGAAAATGACCCACATGTCTGGTATGAAAATGACCCACATGTCTGGTATGAAAATGACCCACATGTCTGGTATGAAAATGACCCACATGTCAGGTATGAAAATGACCCACATGTCTGGTATGAAAATGACCCACATGTCTGGTATGAAAATGACCCACATGTCAGGTATGAAAATGACCCACATGTCTGGTATTAAAATGACCCACATGTCTGGTATGAAAATGACCCACATGTCAGGTATGAAAATGACCCACATGTCAGGTATGAATATGACCCACATGTCTGGTCTGAAAATGACCCACATGTCTGGTATGAAAATGACCCACATGTCAGGTATGAAAATGACCCACATGTCTGGTATGAAAATGACCCACATGTCTGGTATGAAAATGACCCACATGTCAGGTATGAAAATGACCCACATGTCTGGTATTAAAATGACCCACATGTCTGGTATGAAAATGACCCACATGTCAGGTATGAAAATGACCCACATGTCAGGTATGAATATGACCCACATGTCTGGTATGAAAATTACCCACATGTCTGGTATGAAAATTACCCACATGTCTGGTATGAAAATGACCCACATGTCTGGTATGAAAATGACCCACATGTCTGGTATGAAAATGACCCACATGTCTGGTATGAAAATGACCCACATGTCTGATATGAAAATGACCCACATGTCTGATATGAAAATGACCCACATGTCTGGTATGAAAATGACCCACATGTCTGGTATGAAAATGACCCACATGTCTGGTATGAAAATGGCCCACATGTCTGGTATGAAAATGACCCACATGTCTGGTATGAAAATGACCCACATGTCTGATATGAAAATGACCCACATGTCTGGTTCATTTAAATGGTTTTAATGTTTAATGTTCAGTCAGTGAAGACACATTTACCCACTGACACCAATAAATTACATCTAAAATATACATTTTCTTTACTTTTAACACCTATTTCATACAAAATGTGTATACTTTTATAATTTTTAAAGGGGTTAGGGGGTAGTATTTGGGGCCTTAGAACCAATCAGGTGTTTTACTTGTAAAATGCGACTATTTACAAAAAAAATTCACAGTACAAAAACACTTCTGGAATGAATTATTTTCATAAGTTGAGGTACCACGGTATTTGTAAAATGACAAAATGCTTGGGAATTCTAATCACGATTAAAAAAATGTATCACCATTAAAAATCAATTAATCATAACAGCCCTAATATATAAACAATACAGACATTAATATAAATTATTTCACTGTTATTGGTATCTTTTGTCTTGATTTCACTGCTTCCAGTTGTGTACATGTACACCCCAGTGTTTGTCCAATCATATTTCACCACTGTTAAAATTAATCTGTGTTGAGGTTCAGAATCCACAATGACGCCTCTGGAGGTTCAAATAAATGGAATGAACCCGTTTCTTTAACCAATCTGGCTTCATATTGGCCACCCGGGAAACAATCTAGCAGAGGTAAGATAACGATTGGACGGTCAAAGAGCTCATCTACACATCACATCTGTACAGACTTACAAAAGATAAAATCTATTGGTTTACATGTAATGTCTCTTTTTATTCCACACTGGCTAACAGAAGCAAAGGAATAGGTTTGGTCACAGACAAACCAAAAAATAAGCTACATTTTTACTGAGTATAATGTATTTAATGAAGATTTACAAGAAAATATTAAAGGCCAAGAACAAAGGTCAGCTTTACTATGTGAGAAAATAAAGTGTCTGATCCTCAACTACCAAAAAACACTAACATCTGTCATTAGTCTCTTTTCCACTGACCCTCAAATAGCAGGAATATAAACTGTGCATAAAAATTAACCTAATGGAAAAGCAACAATTTAGAAAAAAACCCTCATTTTTCGATTATAAGTTTGTGCACTGGCAAGAGATGTTTTTTGTTTGGGGGTGCATAGCACAAATGGTATAATTACCGTGTTCCACACTATAACACACACTGGACTATAAGGCACACCATTAATGACTGATTTATTTTTTAGGTTTTTAATATATAAGGCACACTGGACTATGAGATGCATTAGGTGAAGTCAAAATCATAAGATAAAAAGTAAAAATCATGAGGTAAAATGTCAAAATCATGAGATTGCATATATCCAATGGAAAAGCTAATTATTTCAGATAATGTTATAACCTAGTGTGTTTTTATGTACAGTATTGATATTAAAAAGTTGGATTAATGATAATTCCCCCCTTGGATCTACAGATGAAGTAGTAGATATGATCTGATGGTCTTACCTTGGTTGAGAAGTAGAGCTGTAAAGAGGAAAGAACAAACAAACAAACAAACAAACAGTAAGTTAAATACAGACCAACAGCAGCAGCTTCATGAAAAGCTCATCCTGGGAAAACATCACAGTGCATTTTATGTACAGACAGACTATAAAATAAAATAGACCCACTAAAGTACTGCACAAATAGTTCCAAGAAACACAATTGACTGTACTGTTGTTCACATCAAGACTCATTTTTTTCTGTTGTTCCTCCTAACGTACACATAATTACTCTCTAATCCAATCTGTCAATCTAAATCCTTTTCCAGTCTGCTTTAATATTTACTATTAACATTAAACGTATTCACTCAGTCCCTCATCTCCCATTGAGGAGTATTTTATAGCTTTTATGTTCACACAAAGCTTCTTCTGTCACACTTCTAAGAAAATTCTCTAAAATTCACCTAAATGCTTCCTTATTCCGCCTGTCTGTCACTAGTTTAATGACAAAAGGAAGCAACTTTGTTGTGGTGGTGACAGGTAAAGGACGACAGGATGAATTGTTGTGTCTGTGTGCCTCAGATAAGATGAAACTGTATTGATCCCTGTGGGTAAAGTGGGTCAGTGAAGCAAACAAACAAAAAAATACAGAAAAAGAACAAATGACAGCCTGAGAAAAGAACATATTCAGCACAAAACAAAAAAATGTAACTGAAATTACCAGCACTTTGTTATAATAATAATAATGATGAATTAGATTTCTATAGCGCTTTTCAAGGCACCCAAAGGACTTTACATTATTGATCCATTATTCATTCACTCTCACATGTTCCCTCTGGTGGTGGTAAACTACATATGTAGTCACAGTTGCCCTGGGCAGATTGACAGAAGCGTGGCTGCCATTTCGCGCCTACGGCCCCTCTGACCACCACCAAACATTCATATGCATTCATACACCAGTGTGAGTGACACTGGAGGCAAGGAGGGTAAAGTGTCTTGCCCAAGGACACAACGGACTGGCTAGGACAGAGCGGGAATCGAACCGCCAACCCTTCGGTCAATGGACGACCCGCTCTCCCAACTGAGCCATGGCCGTTGTTGACAAGATAAAGTAGATAAGACTAAATCTACGGGACTGCATATAATGTTGGCAGTGTTCTGAGCTGAGAGTTGGTCATTTTGGTGCTGTTAGTGAATACAGATAACCCCAAATGTGAACTAATAACTGTTAGAATACAGCAGTGTTTTAAGATCAAGACTTGACAAAGAAATGTGGGGTCTCCATCCAATCCAAAAGTACACAATATACCACGCTTACTGGAAAACAGTCTCAATATTACCATGTATATTTTTCCTCATTTCTAGTCCAGATATCTCATCACACTTAAAATAAGACATAATCACCTAAAGAGGAACATTTCAGTGAGATATAAGAACTGATTATTAGACAATAGGTCTGGAAAATCTAATTTCAAGAAATCTTAAGATAATTTTCACTCCTTCCATTGACAGGGTTTTTTTTTTTATATTTTTGCTTAATTTAATCAAAATATCTTGTATTAATTTCTAATGATATGTTAACGTGAATCTGAAGTGACAAAGTCGTTGCTATTGGCAGCGGGTGTTAACGGCGGTTATCGAAAAAAAAACCCTCCTGCTAAAGGCTGGGGACGTTAATTCAAAGTGAACGGGAGCTGTTGGAACATTCTAGAGGGACGTAGAATAAACCTGGTAAATTAAACCAGAGGGAGTTATAAACCTGCTAACAGATTAGCATGCTAGCTTTGTCTAGTTAAGACAATAATGACTCCCGCCTCTTCTGTTATTAACACCACCTCTAGGTTATGAACATGTGTCAAACATACACACACATAACAGTCGTATGTGTCTAAACACTTGTAGGCCCCATGTTTTTCACCAGTCTACATAGAAAGTTTGTTAATTAAGTACATATACGTCAGGCTATTGTATACTAGGAAACTTACTGATATAGTCCGTCCACTTTTTTTTTTACCAAGTAAGGATCCTGTAGGTGATGCTCACTTTTAAGCGCTAATTTATTTATGTATTATTCTAGATCTGGAAAAGACACAGATTTGACATAGTCTGACAGCTTTAAATACCGGTCTTCGGAAAGTCCTGGCTGTGCGTGCATCATTCGGTTAATTTACAAACATGTCAGTTACGGCGTGCGTGAGGCAAGGTGCGTTCACGAACCGTAGGAATTTAAAAAGCCAGGGTACAGGTGGTGACTTACTTTGTAGCAAAAGCGAAGCATGGGAGATTAATTTTACGAACTCAACACACTCAACAAGGACACGTTTACAGTTGTTTTATTTTTACCATGCAATCGGAAAATAAGCATTTATAAATATAATATATATTTTTAAATAAATCAGATAGTTGTGGCTTAAGTCCATGTGGGCCCCTGATCCATGTGGGCCCGGGGCGACCCCCACCCTACGCTCCTATTGTGTGTGTGTGTGTGTGTGTGTGTGTGTGTGTGTGTGTGTGTGTGTGTGTGTGTGTATGTATGTATGTATGTATGTATGTATGTATTTATTTATTACCAGTGCTTAAATTATGCACAAAAATCTGCTAATGGAATAAGTAACAATCATTTTGTTAAGATTTCTTGAAATAAAAATTTCAAGTACTATTGCCTAAAAATCAGTTCTTATATCTCACTGAAGAGCCCCTCTTTAGGTCATTATGTCTTATTGTAACTGTGATTAGATGTTTTGACTAATAAGGAAAAAAACATAACCATAACTTCTTTTTGTAACCTTTCTGTCAAAACAATTCTGAACACACTTTTTCTGGTGTTTTTGTCCATATGTGAAAAATGTATTTTACACCAGTTTATAGGATTTAAGGGAATAAATATACATGTTATATTTGGTTTTAGTTGATAGGATAAACATACCTTCACAGTCAAATCAGCTAATATCAACTAGCAAAGTAACAGCAGCTAATATGATTAAGCTAACACCAGCTAACTTCTGCTAGCAAACAGGGTTTTTTTTTAAAACTGTGTACGGCTGGTTGTACAATAATTTAGAAAATAATAATAATAGTACCTTGAATTTGAACTTTAGCTGTCAGGATAAAATTAGCTATTAGTTTGTAACCTATCAGGAGCTAACACTAGTTCGAAAGCTAACAGCAGCTTGTAAAATAAAATAAAAAGTTCTTTCAAAAACCCTACAAGAAAAGTAATTTGTGACATTCATATGATTATGAATATTAAAATAACATAAGTCAGTTATAGTGTGGAAATGTACCTGAGATTCCTCTCTTTAACCAGCGTGGTTCCTCCAACACAATGAAGAAGTTTTCATGTTTTTCATATTCTTCATCATCGATTATCCTCACCTGCAAAGTCTGACTGCACACACAGAAAGAAAGAAAGAAAGAAAGAAAGAAAGATAGATAGAAAGACCATATGTTAGATTTTCACAATTTGCATAAAATCACATTAAATTAAACCATCTGTTAAATCTAATCCTAATCCTTAAACATAAAAGAATTACATTTAATTTATTCCTATTTTATTTCTTCTTTATTTTGATCATGTAATAACAGTTTGAAAACAGAAATACAAATAAATGATAAGCAAAAACATAAAAATAATTAAACTGCAATGTCTTAACCCTCAAAATTTACATGAAAGGGACAGTTCTGTATTTTTCCCATGAATCTGTATGGGATGACCTTTTTTACTCTGGTGCATCCACAGTGACTTACCCCCGACAGTGTCCTGTGAGTCCAGTTCTGGTCCAGTTTTGGTCAAAGCTAAAATAGTAGTAGCAAAAGCATGTTTCTTTTCCGTGTTGACCCCAGGAAACCTGCTGGGACTACTTTCGCTTTGACCAGAACCAGCCTGAAGATGAATAAAAACACTCGGGGCAAAACAAATCTTGATTAAGGTTCTCATAATTCATGCATCAAAGGGTTAAAAGTGTGGATGTGATGTAATATTGCCTGAATAAATGAGGGGTTGAAGTGTTGAATCTCCTTCAGACAGAAGGAAAGAAGACGAACAGTAATGAAGGATTTGTAGAAGAAAAGCTGCCACTGAATATGTTCATTTAACCAAATAATTCACTGACTCACACTTAAACTGAACCCTCAGAAGAACGGAGAGCCAAATATTGAACCAGCTCTGAGTCACCACTTAGCCACCCAATCAAATACAGGATCAATTTCAAAATCCTCATAACTACATACAAAGCCCTCAACAACCAGGCCCCACCCTACCTTTCCGAACTCATCCACTGCCATGTCCCCTCCCGCTCTCTCAGATCAAGTGCTGCCAACCTCCTCGAGCTTCCTAAGGCCAAGAAGCGAACTTGGGGTGACAGAGCTTTTTCAGTGGCAGCCCCCTCACTGTGGAACTCACTGCCCATACAGATCAGATCTGCCCCCACCCTCTGTATATTCAAAACTACTCTCAAGACCCACCTTTTTAGACTTGCCTTCCCTACCTAAACCTACGCTCTCCTTTTTGTGTTTGTTCTTGTTTTCTTCTTGCTTTTAACTTCTTAACCCATTATTTTCTATTAACTTATTATAGGCATTAAAATTGTTTTTATCGCTACCATGTAAAGCGTCTTTGAGTACCTAGAAAAGTGCTATATAAATTGAATGTATTATTATTATTATTTACCTCTCTGAAACCCAGGACATGACTAACCTATGGTGTTTTGTTTTGTGATCTGTACAAAGAAAATGCCGAATACAGAGAAAAAACCCCCACTTAAAACAGATGAGGCCACACATGAATGGAGACACAATGGTTTCTGTGATGCGTTCAGGGCGCAGGATGAAGTGGGAAGATGGACGATCAGCATTAATAATTCAGCCAAATGTGGAAGCAGGGGGGGGATGTTGAAAAGCAGAAAGAAAGGTTAAGCAGTGACTGTAAAAATCTGAGGATTTCAGGATGTCTTCTGAACTCTGCAATGTGGGGACTCAAAATATATATATATATATATATATATATATATATATATATATATATATATATATATGAATGAAAAGGAAATTCCTGATTTGCCGTATCTCTGATCATTGCAAAAGCACATTTCTAGTGACCTTTGACCTAAATTCACCAAAATGTAATATGGTCTATTGTGGACCACCTCACACCTTTCCTAAAAATGTCATGGAAATTGATCCAGTACTTTTTGTATAAACTTGCTGACAATCAGGCAGTAAAACGGACCAAAAAAACAAACCAAAAATAAAACTCTTTACCTCTCCTTAGGGGGGTGGGGGTTTAATTCTTTATTTCAACTTTTCGTAAAAGTGTTCATTGAATCTTCAAAGATTTGCTTTCATCAGCATCACCTGTCTAGAAATAGTCTAAACCAGTTGTTAATTTCACCAGACGAGACGAGACGGAATATGTTCGTATATGATGACAGCTCTTCTGTTTGTCGATGAATAAAAACAAGACGAAAATGTCAGACCGTTGCGAGTTGGAAATAGTTAAACTTTTAGAACAGTGCTGCACTTGTCAATGTCACAATTCTCTGACGGACCAATCAAAGCAAGGAGGAGGCGGGACAACCAGTCAACAACCAATGAACAGAATGGTGGAGTATTTGGACCAGCTGGAGCAGTTGATCTTAGTGGTTTCAGACAAACCCGCTATTTACAACATGTCACTGAAAGGGTACGACGACTGGTACCATGACTGGTACCATGACTGGGGGTTAAAAGTGAAGGCATGAGTCTGGTCCATTGTATAAAAGTAGTTTTGTATGATGATAACAAGGAAGGTGTTAATGTTTACACATATAATTGATCTAACAGGAAGTGCATGACGTCTGTGTAACTTAGCAACGATACCTTCTCACTTGGTGGAAAGTGCAACAAGGTTTTTATGTGTGTGTTAAAGCCATCCTGTGGACACAGGTCCTTATGTCTAACACCACAAATGTATCTGCTCATAAACACATGCTAGTTCTGGACACACAGTTCTACTAATAAACCTCAACTTCTGAAAGACGTTATGACTGATTTATTGATTAAATGTCACATGTTTTCATATTCTATTTCTACTGTACACCTCCATTTTTATTTTGAATCAGGTCTATTTGGGTTATTGTGATTTATTATTTAAAATATGTTAAAGTGTATGAACAGTATAAATGTTTTCACACTAGTGTTGTACTTTTGAAAAGGTCTACTAGTTTTTGTGATGTATTATTATTCAGCACATTTTATCTGTACAGTATTCAGTATATTGTGATCTTCAATTTTTATTTCATTTCAGTGTGTTTGCTCAGTTATAAAGGTAGCTGTAGCATTGTAATGTTTCTATTTGTTTATATTTCTAAGAAATTAAAGAAGCACTGAGGATTTTTTCATTCAAGTCAATTCAATCAGAAATGTAATCAATATGTTAGTTATAATCAATATGTTAGTTATAATCAATATGTTAGTTGTAGAACACAACAACTGGAATTAATACATAAGAATATTCCTGAAATAAATAGAAAAAGACTGACATGTTTGGACTAAAACTGGACTAAAATACATTGCGTTAACATCTGACTAAAAGTAGAATAAAATGTTGAGACCTTTAGTCGACTAAAATATGACTAACAAAATGATTTGTGAAAGACTAAAAGTGACTAAGAATGAACTTTGACAAAAGACTAAAATAAAAAGTGGGGAACAAAATTAACAATGGTTTAAACATCAGATATGAGGTGGTTTTGCAACAGGTTTATTATTATTTTCAGAGACTTAATGAGATCCTCAGCTTTGGTATTGTTTATGTATCTGTACTGTTATCAGTCAAATTCACAGAATTTTTAATATTTAATCAGGTCGATTTCCACTGCTTGACAGACTCCAGTATCGTAATGACACCATGAGGTTCTTGCAGGGCTGCAAAAATAACCCATGATATAACGCCGCTGGGAAAAGAATGAAGTACGTGCAGAAGGAAAGGAGTAGTAGGAGGAAATACAAAAGTATGTCTGCCATCACAGTGTCGGAGGTATGAGCGATGACGGCTCAGCATTAGAGGAGAGGAAGTGAAACGGGGATAAAGTGATGATGCCAAGATCTGTTCATGTCAACGAGTCTGATATGTCACCGTGGAAACCGTCTCCCTGAGCAGACGAGAATAAGCTGCCACTGACAAAGGAGTGAGGACAAGATGGATGGAGGGTGGAAATAAAAGTCGAGAAGGAGAAAAAAAGAGTGAATAGAAATGGGGAATGAAAGGAGAAAAGTGAAGATGCAGAAGGGAGACTACCAACTGAAAGGATGAAAAATAGTTTAGAGGGAAAAAAAAAAGGTGAGGAAATACAAAAACAGGAAGACGAGAACGGAAGGAAAGTGAAAAAAAAAATCAAAGGAGAATAGGAGAGAAATCGATGACCGTTTGACCTGACTGGGAGCAATGTGGCGTGAAAATAACAGAAGATGATTATGTGAAGTAGAGATGAGCAGCATAATGAAACAGCAACACAGAGGTGAAGATGAAGAACACAACAGAGACGGAAACAGGTCTGTGTTAGATTCACCGAGGTTAATGTTGGACTGGAGTTTGTTCCAACATCATCATATGGATACTTACACTGTTGGTCCGATGTTAACCTCTTAATGTCTGAATTTACATATAAGTATATAAAAAAAAACTAGGGCTGCCAAAATTCAACAGGTTATACAGTTGAGCTCATAAGTTTACATACCCTGACTGAACGTGCGTTAGATAGTCTTCAACGTTCCAACATGAAAATAGTCACTTTCCATTGGATATTGTCATGGTTCTTTTTTAAATACTAAAATAATTAACTTTTACTTTAAAGGTAACTAAAATTTTGAGGACACCTAACCTTAAAGGTGTCATTCTGCTGAAAACCACTTTTCCACACTCCTTCTGAATCTGATGGGACACCCAGAGTTACCAACACATGCTGCGTTTGCTGCATGGTGTGTCCCCTCCACTGTCTGCGTGGTGTGTCCCCTCCACTGTCTGCGTGGTGTGTCCCCTCCACTGTCTGCGTGGTGTGTCCCCTCCACTGTCTTCGTGGTGTGTCCCCTCCACTGTCTGCATGGTGTGTCCCCTCCACTGTCTGCGTGGTGTGTCCCCTCCACTGTCTTCGTGGTGTGTCCCCTCCACTGTCTGCGTGGTGTGTCCCCTCCACTGTCTGCGTGGTGTGTCCCCTCCACTGTCTGCGTGGTGTGTCCCCTCCACTGTCTGCGTGGTGTGTCCCCTCCACTGTCTGCGTGGTGTGTCCCCTCCACTGGATGGATTTACCATCATTCATAGAAAACAACAGAGAAACCAGACACTCAGAAAAAGCCTGTCCTCATTATGTCACGTGGACATAGGCATTACCCACGTGGGGTTAAACCCACCCACGGAATGCAGGTAACACTCCCCTCTAGCCCGTCCCCCATTGCAGCAAATCTGAAGTAGCATTAGCATTAGCATCTACAAGAGAAGACGGCGAAACAGTATCTGAACAAACTTGAATAAAATGGAGGATCAAACTGATTCATGTGATCTCTGTGGAAATAAAGGGTAGGTTTTCCCCCTGCAAGTTTTCAAAACAAGCAACAGCACGAAACCTAGTTGGATGATACTCTGGGATGGTAAACATACACAGAACCAGATTCATTCTCTGAGCCAATCAGAGACGCCTCATCACCACGCCATAGACATGTATGAGGAAGTAGCGGTAAACTCTGTTGTTCCACCTCCAGTCATTTTTCTACCCTCCAAAAAGAACTGGAAACAAAACAACCCGTAAGTTTTATCAAAAAGAACCAACACACAGTGTATTCAATAATAATGGAGAACACAACAATATTAATGAAATAACCATAGAATGACTCCTTTAAGTGCTAAGAACTACAGGTTACAGATGCGTAGAGTCAAAGACCAGTAGAGTCGACCAGTTTTCAAATCCAAAAGGTGTATATTGTAGAAGACAGCAAACACCTGAGATGGAACCTCAGAGCTAGATCTACTACCCAAGTGTGAAACCTCTTCTTTTATACCCTCTGGTGAGTCATGAGTTTTTGCCAGTATGACCTTTAAATGAGCATTAAATTCTATTCTAAGTAGTTTTTAACAGGTCATAAAAATCTGAAATGTAACTTGTATAAATCTATTCGAACCCTCAATTTAGGAACAAATGAAAATGATCATGGACATAATTTCTTGAAAATAAATTTTTCAGATTTATCACCTAAAAATCAGTTCTTACATCTGACTGAAAAAGTTCCTCTTTAGGTGATTATGTCTTATGTTATGTGTGATGAGATATTTGGATGAGAAATGAGAAAAATATACTTGGTAATATTTAGATTTGTTCCAGTGTTTTCATGTGTTCATAGTCATTTTCTTTGGAAGTGTTGAATTTAAGCTTAACTTTGGACACGGAGGTAAAAGTATTCATAGTCTTCCACACAGTACATGAAGTGGAACTGCACACACAGTTATTTTACTACTTTGACACCACATCCAGTAAGTTGATGTGAGGAAGAAGCTGACAGGGACCACGAGGGGCCACCGCCGCTGGGAAGGGACGCCTAAGGAGATGCACCTCTGTCAGCCCAGAAACAGGAATGTTCAGGTGTCAGCTGACTGGACAGATTCAGCCCCAGAGTCCAGAGGCAGATGGAACGGAAACGTATTCCGTCTAAGGCTATAGACAGTTATTACTTTCATGTAAAGCAGCGTCTCCCCGTCCTCGTCCTTCAGCGGTCCTGTCTTACATCGCCCAAGTCTCTGTCAGTCAAAGAGGCTGTCGCATTGACTCACCTGAGGCATGCTGGGATTGATATACAGTTCACTCACTCGGCCATGTCATATATGCTGCGCCAACAGAAAACCAACCGCTAACACAGACAAACGTCGATCCCAAAGGTGTTTAAAGACACAGACAATGATTTGACAGTTCAGCATGTTGTTCTGGTGTGTTAGAAAAAACAACTACTTTAAAAACCACAACAAGAGTCCTAGTCCATCAGGGAGTGGTTAAAAAATAGAAAGTCCAGGCAAGATAATTTTTGTACATGGTTTGTGGGCAGCTGTGGCTCAGTTGGTAGAGCAGGGTGTCAAATAACAGAAGGGTTGCCAATGGAAAAGTAAAGAGGGGTGTTCGCCTAGGGTACCAAATTGACCAGAACCTGGTCAGAGGGGCAGTAGGCGCAACATGTCAGTCTGCCCCAGGACAACTGTGACTACATATGTAGTTTAGCACCATCAGAGGGAGCATGTGAGAGAGAATGAATAATTGATCCACTGTGTGCTTTGAGTATGTGTGTACATAATAAAGTGCTATTTAATTCTAATCGATTATTACAAATATGAAGAATTAAAAATTCAAGATGTTATGTCTATTAATGTGGATATTTTCATTGTCTTGCCCACATGTAAAGAGAGATGTTAATAAAGTGTAGATCTTTAAAACTGTCAGTGTGTTCAGGAAAATGTACAGATTGTTCATCCCACCCCATTCGGTTCATGTCCCACCAGAGTCAGAGTTTTAACTTACAAACAAGAACAAATCTGTTAAAGATGGGACTTGTATGAGGTCAGCTGTGAACCACAAGATCAGTGAAGTAGCATATGACCAATTCTTCTTTTACAATCCATGGTGTCCACATGTTGGACAACAAGCATAAAGCAGAGGGAATCACCAAAGCAACCACACACCAGTAGATATATTTCCTGTAATCATTCTCTCTTTAGGTTCATTGTGTTTGGGTCAGTGCATGAAGACCCTGGACAGTATGAACGTACGAAGACGTGTGAAAGTGCTGCCTGTGTCGGGTTGGACTCACGTGGTCTGGTCGTTGGTGAACTCCAGTTCCCCTCTGGCGTCCTCGAAGTCCTCCCCGGCTTTGGCGGTTCCCGACTCGGTGTGGTACGGCAGGATGACGGTGCCACGAGCGCCCGAGTTGCGAACCACCGTCACCTCCATCGTGCCGACGCTCTCGCTCACCCTCACCATGCGCTCGCTGAACGTGAAGATTCCGGCGTGGTCGTCGTCCAGGATGGTTACCGTTGCAACCAGGGGCTCAACCAGGCGGGCCTTGGGGGTGGCGCCCACCTCATCACTCTCGAACATCCCCTCAGCGTCGCCGACACGAAGATTTAGCAGGCGAACAAAGAAGTGCTCGTCCTCTTCGAATATGTCATCGTCGATTATTCCAACCTGAAGACAGATGAAAAGATGAAGATCAGAAACAATCCATGTATCATTCGTTCATTCCTTTTTCAAAATAAAACCAAAAATAAGACAATGAAAAAACAACTTTATTTTGAAAAACAAATGAACAAATGAGACACAGATTAGAAACAAACAGTACGACTGCACTATGACGTAAAGCAGCCTTTAAATAAAGAACAGTGGAGAGAAGAGAAAGAATCCACTTAATTAAGAAGTTGAACTGTGAAGTATTTTCGTGACAACATCGTAATTCCCAGTCTCATGTCCTTATTATTCGACTCCTAAACAGCGGCTCCACTTACAGCCCTTTATCATCCCATCAGACAATAACTGACAGCAGGATGCTCCCAAATCAGATTAGAACAGCTGTCTAATCCAATGAGCTGGACCACGTTTTATTGGACTGGTTATGTGATCACATTCAGAGTTTCACAGCATCATTAAATAGTTTTCAAATGTCAGGGAGATAATGATAGAGATAAGAGGCGTCAAAAGGTCCAAATCCAAGACCTGTGATAGAACCAACATTGTATGAGTGTAGACCCCACCCAAGATTTTTTATTTTGTTTGTTTTGTTTGATGGACATTTTCAATGTCTAGCGGGCAGTTTATTATAAAGTATAAAGTAAATTTAATACTAATACTAATAACAATAATAATCTGGGTGCGATTTGCCGGGGGGAATGGGGGGGATTACCCCCCCCCCCTGGTTTTGGACATCATCATTTAGGTCCGTTAGGGTCCACTGATTTTGCTGTCCGCATGCACCCAGGGTTCCCAACTCAGCCTGCGTGCGGCAGCCACCACTTTCATTGCACCGTGGAGTTTCTGTGTGACCGTCTGACTCACATGTGCATTAGACTCATGTGTTTCAAAATGGGTTATCATAGCTGACCCTTGGCGCCTGGGCCGGTCCTCGCCCTGGTGATACGATGCAATTGGCGCGCGGGGGAAAAGCTGGTCCCTCCTGAGGCTTCGCATCTAGGGGAGAGAAGGTACAGCGAGTCCATGGCCCTGGGAAGTGATGAAGTCTGGGCGGAGGGCACTGTAACGCTCGCTACCGGAGCATCGAACCACCTTTACCCCCTGACCCTTCATGGCCCACCCAGGGCCAGTTAGAGTGCACCGCTGTGGAGGAAATGTGCCTGGCGGGGACACAAGCCAGACCTGGGGGGAGGGCTCCCACAACCCGCTGAGGTTGAATCCCGGGGGCAGACTGTGCGGACCCCACCCGTTTACCTCTTAACAGTTTCGTTAATTCTATATTTATATATTCATATTTTGTGGTGGTTTTTGGTGTAATTTTTCTGTATTTTAGAAAAGTTTTTGAATATGTTTGGGATTTTTCTTCGATTATCAGATTATTTTTGTGGATTTTAGCAGGTTTTGTTTATTTTTCCCACATTTTTGTGTGTTTCTTATTCTCTTTTTGTGTATTTTGTAGGAAATTTGAGTGAAAAACAAACAAACCCCGAAACAACATTGTTTTGATTACGACAAATTTAAATGTATCCGATCAACCCTGTGATTAATCTGATCAGAAATTGTAATCATATTTAACTGTCCTCGTCTTTCTGGGTTGAAGGGACTTTTTTAAACTTGACAGTAGCAGCACAGTTAGTCACAGCTGAGTTTTGTTTCTTCAACCTCTCCTTGAATCACATATGTCTCTCTACGGCCTTTCCTTGACTCTCCTGCTGGGACCCTCATTATTTATCTCACCCCCCCATCGCTTTCACCTCCTCACATTTCGATCCAGATTTCACAGCCGTGCTTCAGGTTGTTCTGAAACCTGCAACTTATTTTATGCAGAAGCACAAAGTCAGAGTGTCTTCTGACGCTCGGTCTGGGTTGACACCAGCTCAGTGTTCTGTGTTTAAATGCAGATAAAACACACTTCGCTCTTTAAAGAAACATTTGAACTGCTGCGATTTGTAGTCGTTTCATGAACTTTTGTATAAACTGACAGATCCCATTCATACTGAAGCACTGGAAAAAAGTCTGTTTTTCTCATTTCTAGTCTAAAAATCTCATCACAATTAAAATCAGACAGAATCAACTGAAGAGGAACTTTTCAGTCAGATATAAGAACTGATTTATAGACAATAGATCTGGAAAATCTGATTGAAGAAATCTGACCAAGATCAATGCGCTAGTGTTGTCACTGCTAACAGCTGTGCTGCTGCATGTAGCAGACGCTAACACTGCCCAACAACTGATGAAAGTAGTTTGATAAGACGCACAGCTGTTAGCAGTGACAACGCTAGCACATTGATCGATATTGACAGAAAGTAGCTCCAAGCAATTACGAGGTTTGAGTTTTTGTTCTGTGACAGTTTTGTTATGAAAATAAATCACTCATTCAAGTACATATTGTTTTGAGAAGAAACATTTTGACCCCAGGAAATCTGTCGGGACTACCTGCCGGGCGTGAAAAATACTGAACTAGTGAGGATAAAGCGGGTTCAGATGACGAGACGAGAAGATTCAAAATCGCTAAATTAAAAAAAATGGCACTTTAGTGCCTTGCTCAAGAGCACATCAGCAGAGCTTGCTGATGAGCTGATCATTTGAATCAGGTGTGTTGGAGCAGGGTGACATCTAAAACATGCAGGACAGTGGACCCTAAGGACCAGGGCTGAAGACCACTGATCGAATGAACGTACATGTAAAAATACTCATAATGAAGTGAAGCTAAACTGCGTCAGGATTCTGTCCATAAACAATCGTCCAGTGTTAATGTGGTCAGGAGATTTTTTTATTCAGTTTTACTCTCATGACGGAAATGTAATTTCAGTTTTAGTCACAATTTTGTCATTTAAATCATTTTAGTGTTAGTCTAGTTTCAGGTGACCAAAATTCGTAACATTTTATGTTATGCATGTTATGCAATTAAAATTATTTTAGTCGACTAAAATAATTGTAATTTTTAAAATTTATTCTTGGCTCCAGCATGTGGAAAAGTGAAACACTTTCTTCGGTTATGTGTTGATGACTGCCAACGTTTAGTCGACTAAAATATGACAACCAGTGTTTTGTTTTGTTAAAAATTTTCACTCGTCATCTGAACATGCTTTATCTTCACTTGGGTTACAGGGGTCACTGGGGGCCTAATCCAGCTACAATGGGTGAAGGCGGGGTACACCCATTGTAGCTGTACATATATAGACAAACAATCACTGTCACATTCACACCTATGGGTGATTTAGGTTAACCAGTTAACCAGTTAACCTAACAGTGCATGTGTTTGGATAGTGGGAGGAAACTGAAGAACACGGATTTGGCTCAAATTTGACTCTGATGTCGTGTGGGGAGGCGGTCGCAAGGGATAGCGAAGGCCTTTGAGACAGCTTGCAGTTTTAATTCAATTTTTTTTTGCTTAATATAACATTTATTTTTTACTTAAAAGTAAGTATACTGTGTGTAAGTACGCTATGTGTAATTATACTGTGTGTAAATATACTTTGTGTAAGTATACTGTGTGTTATTATACTGTGTGCAAGTATACTGTGTGTTATTATACTGTGTGTAAGTATACTGTGTGTAAATATACTGTGTGTAAGTATATTGTGTGTAAATATACTGTGTGTTATTATACTGTGTGTAAGTATATTGTGTGTAAGTATATAGTGTGTAAGTATACTGTGTGTAAGTATACTGTGTGTAAGTATACTGTGTGTAAGTATATTGTGTGTAAGTATACTGTGTGTAAGTATACTGTGTGTAAGTATACTGTGTGTTATTATATTGTGTTTAAGTATACTGTGTGTAAGTATACTGTGTGTAAGTATACTGTGTGTAAGTATACTGTGTGTAAGTATACTGTGTGTTATTATATTGTGTGTAAGTATACTGTGTGTAAGTATACTGTGTGTTATTATATTGTGTGTAAGTATACTGTGTGTAAGTATACTGTGTGTAAGTATACTGTGTGTAAGTATACTGTTTGTTATTAATGTCCATTGAGAGCCACCATGTTTGTGAGAGGCAGGGTTTGTTGTGTCTGGCACCACTTGTTGGCATGCATTTTGTAATTGTATTTGCATTTTATTAGATCCTGAGAAGAATAGTAACCACTATGGTGAAAGATAGTGGGGATCTGTATAAACAATGAAAAAATAAACAATATTATGCACCTGCAGCCAGGGGAAATAATTGTGAGCGGGGAAACATACCTTGGCACAGCATAGGCTTAAGTATCTGCTCTGTATGTAAGTGTTATTAATGCATGGTGGGAATAGGGAAAATCAATACAAAGCCTCATTATCACAGCGGTGGACAAGTATTTCCTGTGTAATTTAACCTGATATCACTGTTGGACGCAGTAGCATCACAGCCCAGACTGCGGGTCACTTATTTGGTTGTTTTTTTTCCCTCAGGGGTTGTTCATATAGTAATTCAGTTTAATACCAGGACACATCAAAGTGTTGTGGAGATTCCTTTTGTCTTTAGTAGAGGTCTGCGTGGGAAACAACTTCCAGTTCCACTCCCACAAAAAGAATTATGATTTTCAGTCCCTCTCGTGGTCCAGTCCGGTCTTCTACTAGTAAGGTTGTTTGTGAATACAGCAGCAGGTGGTAAACTAAGGCTGAATACCTGCAGGACACCGATACTCAACAAGTAGCCTACTTTAAGGGAGTCCATCACAGTCCGTCTGGGGGATTCAACCCCAGCGGGTCGCAGGTTCGGCTGCTCGGTGCTGGGAGGATCCCCTTGCAGGACCTCCCCTGTCTCACATGTATATGATAGTTACACATGTCTTTATTTTGCGGCACTGCAGCCTATCACCGGTCCCGTCCGTTCATGCAATGTGCACCCACCCCCCGCCTGCAGTGAGCTTTTAAAATTCATCCCACGCCGCACTGCTCTGCGTTGGGTCCCGTGGTAGTGAAGGGCTCTAGTCTCCAGTGTAAAAGACTTTTTATTTCCTCCACTCACCTTAATCTCTTTGTGAGTTTCTCCCGGTTTGAACACGAGCGTTCCTTCGCTGTAATCGTAGTCGGACCCGGCGTTGGCCGACCCGTCCTCAGTCCTGTAGTCCACGTAGAATGTGTTCTCTCCCAGACCGCCTAGAACAGATAAGATAGAACAGGTTTGACCCAGAAAGACCCAGTGTTGCTTTTGAGGGAATTGAACCGTTCTTAAATATGATCCTCTGTAGTTTCCATTTGTTTCAGAGAAAATCAGGAATTTTCTAGTGTTTAATTCACTGATCATGTAGATTTTCATAAAAGTTTGAGTAAAGTCAAAGATGATGTTATGTCAGAAAGAGACAAAACTAAAGAAAAAGTGAATCTTTCATTAATATTAATAACTGGACATAAAAAAAACATCTCCATCCACTGTCACTGATCCACCTCCATGGATTTTGTAGAAGATGATGGTGTTTCCATGGCAACTGCAGAGCCTGTGAACATCCAAATGGTTCATATATGTTTATATATATATATATATATATATATATATATATATTTGAATTATGCGACTAAAGAACAGGTTAGTGCATGACATTAAGCAAATCAAATATTTCAGGGACTGAAATATGGGCTGTACCGCATGTCTACCATGGGCTGTACCGCATGTCTACCATGGGTTGTACCACATGTGTACCTTGGGTTGTACCGCATGTCTACCATGAGCTGTACCGCATGTCTACCATGAGCTGTACCGCATGTTTACCATGGGCTGTACCGCATGTCTACCATGGGTTGTACCGCATGTCTACCATGGGTTGTACCACATGTCTACCATGAGCTGTACCGCATGTTTACCATGGGCTGTACCGCATGTCTACCATGGGTTGTACCACATGTGTACCTTGGGTTGTACCGCATGTCTACCATGAGCTGTACCGCATGTCTACCATGAGCTGTACCACATGCGTACCTTGGGTTGTACCGCATGTCTACCATGAGCTGTACCGCATGTCTACCATGGGTTGTACCACATGCGTACCTTGGGTTGTACCACATGCGTACCTTGGGTTGTACCACATGCGTACCTTGGGTTGTACCACATGCGTACCTTGGGTTGTACCGCATGCGTACCTTGGGTTGTACCGCATGCATACCTTGGGTTGTACCACATGCGTACCTTGGATTGTACCACATGCGTACCTTGGGTTGTACCGCATGCGTACCTTGGGTTGTACCGCATGCGTACCTTGGGTTGTACCACATGCGTACCTTGGATTGTACCACAAGCGTACCTTGGCAGACGACGGTCAGTGTCAGGATGCCACAGTTCTCCATACACTGACTGTGGGCGCTCTCAAAGGAGATGCGGCTGCATATGCTGAAGTCGTCGTCCTCTGGCGTTTCCTCATCGGTTATGACGGTGCGGCGGGCGTGGTCGGCGGCGTGCTTCTTCAGGACATTCCCAGCTCCGATCATCATACGAGTTGCCTGGAGGGAGAAAGAAGAAACTGATGGTAAATATAGATGAAATTAAGTGTTTAAAAAAGCATCAGACCAATAAATAGAAGAGCATTCAATAGGATAAAGAACTCCGAGAAGAATAAAAGAAATGACAGAAATGTTAGACTTGAAGAAAAGATGTGAAGAAATGATACTAGGGCCAAAGAAAAGATGTGATAAGAAGAGAGGAAATGAGAGTAGAAGAATAAAAGTCCAAAAAGTAGAAGAACGTGTCACTCAAAGAGATTAAGTCAACACCGATTTCTGACACTGATGTGATATCTACCTGTCTGTCTGTCTGTAATTTGTCTGTCTGTCTGTAATTCACCAAATCTGTGTCTATAGTGTGTCCTGTTTGTCTGTGGAACTCCTAACACCTGCACAACTCCACCAAATGATCCAAAATTAGGAGGGAGACAGTCATATGTATGAGTGTATGTAGGTATGTGTGTATGCATGGGTGGTTGTATGTTGGTTGCACATGTGTCCTGTGACGTTTTTTGTGTGTTTTGTGTTACACTGTCTATGCAGCAACTTCCCTGTACTCAAAACTAAATTTCTCCCTTGGGAAACTAATAAAGTAACCTTGAAACTTGAACCTTGTACAGTGAATATTTTATTTAAGCTCTGTTAATTAAAAGACCTTTGGAAAAAAGAACAGGTTGTCAGGTCCTAAAAAACTCACTGGTACATTCAGACATGAGTGTGTGTGTTCTGAGCCATGTGTAGTTTTATTACACTGGTCTACAAGTCCAGAATCAAACTAATGAAATGTTCCCACATGTGTGTTAGTGATAAAGAAAACTCAAGTCTTAAATAATGTTTGAATCAAGTTTCCACGATCAGTCTGAGCTCAAAATAGAAATAATTAAAATAGTTAGAATGAACTGTAGAATAGTTATTAATCAAAATGAAGATTAGTGTCAGATCTACTTCAAACACTCTCTGCACATTATGATCCATTCACTTCTACTGGAATATTTACTAATCCATTATATACATGAACATAAAGCAGCATATATGTGGAATAAAAACCATCATATATATTAAAAACATCAACTAAACAACACTAAAGTCATTTGTTTTATGATTCATCTGATTAAAGTATGAAATATTTAACACATTTAATGTCTGAAGAAGATACTTTATAAACAAAAATCATAGAGCGGTGTTACCTGTATGCGGTAAAAGGCTCTGCTCTTCTGTTGATGCAGCAGGGCGTAGTAGTTGGCCAATTCCACCAGCTGGTCCAACTCTTTGTCTGGATATTTCTGCTTCAGCTCCTTTAGGATCCGAATCACCTGAGGAGAAAGAACGTCATGATTAAAACATCTCAACACAGACACGGTCTGAGGTTGTTGTTCCAGCCTGTTTCTGTAAATGTTGTAAGTTTTAACAATGAGACAAATAGAACAGCTGCAGAAAAATACTGGAACCTTAAAAAGTACATTTAGTTAAGTATGACTGAGGATAAATGGAATAAATACACTCAACAAAAATATAAACGCAACACTTCTGTTTTTGCTCCCATTTTTCATGAGATGGACTTAAAGATCTAAAATTCATTCCAGATACACAATATTACCATTTCTCTCAAACATTGTTCACAAATCTGTCTAAATGTGTGATAGTGAGCACTTGTGCTTTGTTGAGATAATCCATCCCACCTCACAGGTGTGCCACATCAAGATGCTGATCTGACATCATGATTAGTGCACAGGTGTGCCTTATACTGCCCACAATAAAATGCCACCCTGAAATGTGCATTTTTTGGCTTTTAAGTTAAGACCCCGATGAGGACGACGAGCATGCAGTTGAGCTTCCCTGAGACGATTTCTGACAGTTTGTGCAGAAATTGTTTGGTTATGCAAACCAATTGTTTCAGCAGTTGTCTGAGTGGCTGGTCTCAGACCATCTTGGAGGTGAACCTGCTGGATGTGGAGGTCCTGGGCTGGTGTGGTCACACGTGGTCTGCGGTTGTGAGGCCGGTTGGATGTACTGCCATATTCCCTGAAACGCCTTTGAAGACAGCTTATGGTGGAGAAATGAACATTCAATGCACGAGCAACAGATGTGGTTGACATTCCTGCTGTCACCATGACAACTGCACGCTCCCTCAATGCTTGTGACATCTGTGGCATTTTGCTGTGAGACAAAACTGCACATTTCAGAGTGGCCTTTTATTGTGGGCAGTATAAGGCACACCTGTGCACTAATCATGATGTCAGATCAGCATCTTGATGTGGAACACCTGTGAGGTGGGATGGATTATCTCAGCAAAGCACAAGTGCTCACTATCACACATTTAGACAAATTTGTGAACAATGTTTGAGAGAAATGGTAATATTGTGTATCTGGAATGAATTTTAGATCTTTAAGTCCATCTCATGAAAAATGGGAGCAAAAACAAAAGTGTTGCATTTATATTTTTGTTGAGTGTAATATACTGTACTGTAGAAAACACCAAAATGACCAGATGATCAGTGCAATTTTCACAAGAAATGAAAAGAAACAATAGAAATAGAATCGGCATGTTTTGAAATAATCAGTAAAAATGGAAGAGAATAGAAGAAATATAGAGAAGTGACAGAAGACAGTAGAAACTACTGTGGAGTTGAAGAAAAAGGTGATAAATGGAAGAAATAATAGAGCTGGCGAAAAGAAAGAATAGAAATAGAAATGTTAGTGTTGAATAAATTAAGAGAATAAATTATGCTATGAAAAGAAATACAGAAATACAAGTCAAAATAATTAGTGAAAAGTTAAAGAAAATACAACAAAACACTGAAAGAAATGGTATTTGACAAAAAGAAGGAAGGAAATAGGTGAAAATGTTAGCTTTGAAGAAATTAATTGAAGAAAGATTGGTAGAAAAAAGAAAAGAAGCAATACAAATATAAATGATTTGTTCAAATTAAAAGAAAACCCACAAAAACCCAGTCGGTGGGAAAAAAAACAAGATAACAATAGATGAACATGTTAGTTTTGAAAAAAAAAAAAACAAGATTGTTTGTTGTGATTCTGAGACATTTGAACTAGAAACAGTAAAAACACATTTGGTCAGATTCAGATGTTTACATGTTTGTTTTCTTTCTAAAACGCTGCCAAATGGATCCGATTGCTCTTCATCACCTTCATTCCTCCATTGGTTCTGCATTTACTTCTCATTTATCTGCAGCTCCTCATCATCTTCATCATTCCCACCTCCCACACTTCTGACATTTTATTACCTCCTCCACTTGTTTTTCATTTCCCCTCCTTCTACTGGGCCTATAATTGCTTCCTTGTTCCTATTTACACGTGTAAATGTGCGTCAGGGTGGATAATGTGACCTTCGTTCCCTCTCCCCTCGTCTTCTTCAGGATCTTAACTTTGTTCAGTCAGTTTGCAACTGAAATGTTCATAGATTACACGAAGCATGAACTTCCTTAAAAGACAGACATGTTAAGTGGAGCCATAATTAATCATGATGAGAATCACCTCCAACCTAAAGCATTCACTGCAGCAGCATTAGACATCATTTTATGTTCCATATATATATATATATATCAATGCCACATACATGGATACTGGAATGCTTAAAACTGTATAACATCAACAGGACACTAAGAGAGTTCATCCAGAACTCAATGAGGCTATGGAAGACAACTCTGGAGGCCAACTCAAAGCCAATTACACAGGTGAACATCAGATGCGGCATTTACCAAGGAGATGCTCTGTCCCCCCTGCTGTTCTGCATAGGCCTAAACCCCCTCAGCCAGATCATCTCAAAGAGTGGCTTCGGATACCAGTTCCGAAGTGGAACATCCATCAACCACCTCCTCTACATGGATGACATCAAGCTGTATGCCAAGAATGAGCGTGACATTGATTCCCTAATTCACCTCACCCGGATCTACAGCAAAGACATTGGGATGTCATTCGGACTAGATAAATGTGGGCGGATGATATCTAGAAGAGGAAAGGTGATCACAACTGAAGGGGTTGACCTACCTGAAGGGAATATCACAGATGTGCAGGAAAGTTACAAATACCTAGGGATCCCACAGACAAATGGTAATCATGAGGAGGCAGCTCGGAAGTCAGCCACAGCCAAATACCTACAGAGGATAAGACGGGTCCTGAAAAGTCAGCTGAACGGCAAAAATAAGATCCAGGCCATTAACACCTATGCCCTGCCAGTAATCAGATACCCAGCTGGGATAATATCCTGGCCACTGGAAGATATACAAGCCACTGATATCAAGACAAGGAAACTCCTTACCATGCATGGAGGGTTCCACCCCAAGTCCAGTGTCCTGAGGCTGTACACTAAGCGAAAGGAAGGGGGCTGAGGACTAGTAAGTGTCAGAACTACTGTCCAGGAGGAAACGGCGAACCTCCAGGAATACATCAAGAAAATGGCCCCCAATGACCAACTGCTAAGTGAATGCCTCAGGCAACAAAAGCCCAGTAAGGTCGAGGAACCAGAGGGGCTATCATGGAGGGACAAACCCTTGCATGGCGTGTACCATCGACAAATTGAGGAAGTGGCTGATATGGAAAAGACATACCAGTGGCTGGAAAAGGCTGGACTAAAGGACAGCACAGAGGCGCTACTCATGGCTGCACAAGAACAAGCCCTGAACACCAGAGCAATAGAGGCCGGGGTCTACCACATCAGACAGGACCCCAGGTGTAGGCTGTGTAGAGAAGCCCCTGAAACAGTCCAGCACATCACAGCAGGGTGTAAGATGCTGGCAGGCAAGGCATACATGGAGAGACATAACCAGGTAGCGGACATACTGTACAGGAACATCTGTAAAGAGTATGGACTGGAGGTCTCAGGGTCAAGATGGGAGAACCCCCCAAAGGTGACAGAGAACAAACAGGCCAAGATCCTGTGGGACTTCCAGATCCAGACTGACAAGATGGTGATGGCCAATCAGCCTGACATAGTGGTGGTGGATAAACATGAGAAGACAGTGGTGGTGATAGATGTAGCAGTTCCCAGTGATAGCAACATGAGAAAGAAAGAACATGAGAAGAGAAGAGAAATACCAAGGGCTGAAAGAGGAGTTAGAGAAAATGTGGAGTGTGAAGGCAACAGTGGGACCAGTAGTGATGGGGGCACTAGGGGCAGTGACCCCCAAGCTGGGACAATGTCTCCAGCAGATACCAGGAACAACATCAGAGATCTGTGTCCAAAAGAGAACATTGTTAGGAACAGCTAAGATCCTGCACAGAACCCTCAGGCTCCCAGACCTCTGGTAGAGGACCCGAGTCTGAAGGAGACACTGCCCACGTGGGGCGAGAAGAAAATTTATATATATATATATATATATATATATAGGCCAAGATCCTGTGGGACTTCCAGATCCAGACTGACAAAATGGTGATGGCCAATCAGCCTGACATCGTGGTGGTGGATAAACATGAGAAGACAGTGGTGGTGATAGATGTAGCAGTCCCCAGCGATAGCAACATCAGAAAGAAAGAACATGAGAAGAGAAGAGAAATACCAAGGGCTGAAAGAGGAGTTAGAGAAAATGTGGAGTGTGAAGGCAACAGTGGTACCAGTAGTGATGGGGGCACTAGGGGCAGTGACCCCCAAGCTGGGACAATGTCTCCAGCAGATACCAGGAACAACATCATAGATCTGTGTACAAAAGAGCGCATTGTTAGGAACAGCTAAGATCCTGCGCAGAACCCTCAGGCTCCCAGACCTCTGGTAGAGGACCCGAGTCTGAAGGAGACACTGCCCACGTGGGGCGAGAAGAAAATTTATATATATATATATATATATATATATATATATATGGAACATAAAGTGATGATCAATATAAATAATACTAATAAATATTTGTCCAAGTAAATCACGTCTGTATGATTCCAATGCTTTCAATCATTTTTGTGACCAAAATGGCCGTATTTGTTTGTTTCCTCTTCAACTGCAGTGAATATGCAGTGAATATGCAGTGAGCTGAGGCAGCTCCAAGCCATGCCTCAGCACAGATTCAACAATCCCTTGTTAAGTGTTGGAGGTCGTGACCTTTGTGCTTCCTCTGTTCATGCCAACAACGTAAAGCTGTAGAAAGAGGTTTTTATCCACTTTACATATGTCTGTTATATGGACACACTTTACTTATAATGGGTTGTGTTTTTTTAACTATGTTTTCCACTTATGCAGTGTTAACAATTTGACATAAAACAAAAGTGAACAGACATGAGGTGAGACAGGCAGTAACTCTGCCTCAGTAGAGGGCGTGGTCTAGGTCAACTCACTTTTATCTGGTTACTAGGTTACCAATGGTTGTTGTGGTGTTATTGTTGGCTTCATCTAAAACCATGGAGGATCAGGATGTTATAGCTAAACTTTCAAGGAAAACGGGACTTGATAAAGAATGGACGAGTAACGCCAGAGCTAAAGGATGTAGTTCAAAGGACTGGGCAGAAGATAACGCCATCGTTTCATGTTGACTGGTTCAAACCATTGTGCATCCGCCGTGATGCTGTGCTTTTGTGTAGATGTAGGTAATGGAAAACAGGCAGAGGCAGGGTGCAGTGTTTGTGGCATCTGCCGTGTGTTTAGTTTTGAGTTTTGTAGAAGTCGCCCCCATTCAATGTTCATTGTTCCTTGGCCAAATATGCATATTAAAATATGTACCTCATTGTGACGGAAGAGCTCCGTCATGTCCCGCGTCGAACTGGTCCCGAGTTTAGCAATGCGCTCACACACTCACACACACACACACGCGCGCGCGCGCGCGCGCGCACACACACACACACACACACACAGGCTCGCGCTCATACACACACTCATAGTGCAGCATTCATTCATCTTACCTGCTCCATTCACTGTCTGTTCGCTCCGTTCCCGTCATTGTTTCTCAGACAGTCATCACAGTAGTCTCGCGTGCACACTTGACCACTGTTTTAACATTTTCATATATAGTTTTGTCGTTCGTCAAACATCCCTCCAGTATCCACCTCACATTCACAATTCCCACCTGTCAAACCGAGCGCTGGCGCAACTTCCGGGTTATGACGGTAGGCGCGGGAAACAGTCTGATGTCCTGGTGACGTCACCAAAAGAACAGAGGTTTTTTTTGGATAAACAATTTTATAATTTTTCTGGACTGTCGTAGAGGCCCATAAGTGATTGTACTGGGTGTGTTTTAATTTTTGGCAATTTATATTAATGGTGTTTAACTAAAACTTGAAATGCTTGGTCAGTAGTGAGCAATTTTGCCTCTTCATTACCTGGGGGAGGAGCCTCGAAGGTTTTAAAAGAGGGCCTCTCTCCATCATGCGGGGTGGAGGCCAGTAGAGGGAAAAGACCAGAAGAAGAAGGTACAGAGAAGGTACAGAGAAGGTACAGAGAAGGTACAGAGAAGGTACAGAGAAGGTACAGAGAAGGTACAGAGAAGTGAAAGAATGAACTAAAAGGACTTGTTTCTTTAATTGTGTATTTTTTTGTGTGTATTAGGAATGGACATTATTTGGGAATGCTGTAAATACTTCTTTTTGGACACTAAAACCACATTTTTTGTACTTAAAAGACGAGCACAATAAAGCACCTGAAAAATCATTTTTCGACTACGCCATCACTTATTTAGTTTTTTGGGGTTTTTTTACAAAGAAGAACCCCCTCACACTCATATAAATGATGCTGCAATGAGATATGAAACTAATAGGTATTTAGCAAATATTTGGTGTATTTGAAAATCTGATTAAGAAAAGTCAGTGCCTCACTTGCCACAGAACTCACTGCATGTCACTGACACACACACACACACATATATATATATATATATATATATATATATATATATATATATATATATATATATATATATATATATATATATATCAGTAATGCGTGGGTCAATGTATTAATGACCCGCAACCGACCACTTATGTATCTTCAGTGGTTCGATATGTATACTTGAAAAGAAGTTCTGGAATATGAATAAAGGGCTCTTGATGAGCATGTTGTAATGGGCTCTGAGGAGTCTGGGTCAACAATGTGAAGGAACAAAGGCCTTATTGTGGATATAAAATAGACGTGTTTCTACTACTGGAACTTGTGGGCTATTTTACAGAAACACTCATTTAACACCCATTTGTACTTGGTGACATATCTCACCTCCTTACGGCTCTCGTCCAGTTCCTGCCTGTTCTCCACATTGACCATGGTGCTGTTGGAGTTGGGCAGGTTCCCTGTTGCCATGGATACCCCCGCCGTACCAATGTTATTGACCGCAGCTCCAGCCATGCCGTCCTGAGTGCCGACGCCACAGTTTTCCACGGGAACGACGGCGCCTCCTCGTACTGGAAACTTCCCATCTGCGATCATCTCCATGCCGCCTTTGTTGGGCGTCAGATCTCCCTCGGTTTCCACGACGATGCCATGACGCTTGTCGGCACGGTAACGCTTGCCCATGTACTTGTAGAAGAGCAGGCGGCGGTCGGCGATCCAGGCCAGGATAACGCACACAGGGAAGTAGAGCAGGGTGACTAGGGCCTCCCACACCTGAGACACAGAGGACACTATCAGCTGTTTCACCTGAGACACAGAGGACACTATCAGCTGTTTCACCTGAGACACAGAGGACACTATCAGCTGTTTCACCTGAGACACAGAGGACACTATCAGCTGTTTCACCTGAGACACAGAGGACACTATCAGCTGTTTCACCTGAGACACAGAGGACACTATCAGCTGTTTCACATGAGATACACAGGACACTATCAGCTGTTTCACATGAGACACACAGGACACTATCAGCTGTTTCACCTGAGACACAGAGGACACTATCAGCTGTTTCACATGAGATACACAGGACACTATCAGCTGTTTCACTTGAGACACAGAGGACACTATCAGCTGTTTCACCTGAGACACAGAGGACACTATCAGCTGTTTCACCTGAGACACAGAGGACACTATCAGCTGTTTAAGATGAGACACACAGGACACTATCAGCTGTTTCACCTGAGACACAGAGGACACTATCAGCTGTTTCACCTGAGACACAGAGGACACTATCAGCTGTTTCACCTGAGACACAGAGGACACTATCAGCTGTTTCACCTGAGACACAGAGGACACTATCAGCTGTTTCACCTGAGACACAGAGGACACTATCAGCTGTTTCACATGAGATACACAGGACACTATCAGCTGTTTCACCTGAGACACACAGGACATTGTCAGCTGTTTCACATGAGACACACAGGACACTATCAGCTGTTTCACCTGAGACACAGAGGACACTATCAGCTGTTTCACCTGAGACACAGAGGACACTATCAGCTGTTTCACATGTTCATCCCACTGGAATAAAACGGCTCAGTTTTCACTGGAAAACAAAGTGGACTACCTGAAGCTGGATTTAAAGACTAAACCTGATCCATCAGACTGCTGCATCCTCATTCTCACCCAGACCTGGATCAACTCTTCTGTCTTGGACACCAAAGTTAGCCTGGACGGACTAAAATCTAAATCTACATCTTCTTTTAACACATTTCATACAAAATCAGTAATTTTGTAATAATTTTTAAAGGGTTTGAGGGGTAGTATTTGGGGCCTTGGAACAAATTAGACCTTTTACATATAAAATGTGACTTTATTTATGAAAAATTCACACTACGAAAACACTTCTGGAATGAATTAATTTCGTAGGGAGAGGTAACACTGAATATGACAATATATGTACTAATATATGTTAATATATATTTACTAATACACCTAATAATATATGGATGCAAACACACACACACACACACACACACACACACACATATATATATATATATATGCATAAAAATACATAAAGTTTTATTATGTTTTTATACAAATCTGTTCTTATCTGTTCAAACTAAATCTAAATAAACTTTACTTCCTAAAACCAGTTCAGGACTAAAACCTTTAAACTATAAACTTTCTTCTTCACAATAGAACCCTGTTCTTAAATGGAGGAATTATGAGAACTTTAGTGGAAATTTCTTTCCTGAGTGTTTTTATTTATTTTATTTTTAGATATGAAAAACAGGCAGCACGGTGGTGCAGTAGTTAACACTAGTGCCTCATAGACAGAAGGTTGTTGGTTCTATTCCCACACCAGACCTTTCTGTGTGGAGTGTGGCATGTTCTCCTGGTGTCTGCATGGGTTTTCTCCAGGTACTTTGGCTCCTCCCACCATCCAAACACATGCACTGATAGGTTAATTATTTAACTAGTTAACTGGTTAATCTAAATCACCCATAAGTGTGAATGTGACAGTGATTGTTTGTCTATATATGTTCAGTCCTGAGATGAACTGGAGATTCATACAGGGTGTACCCCGCCTTCACCCACTGTAGCTGGATTAGACCCCCTGTAACCCCTGTGACCCTAGTGAAGATAAAGCGGGTTCAGATGACGAGACGAGATATGAAAAACACAATATGATTGAAATGTTTACTATGAACCTATTTTTCCTGGAATTACAAAAGTCTACATATTGTCTGTGTATTACTTAGTTACTAAGTGTATTACTTAGTATATGTAATTATATATTTAATAATACACTTCACAATATATGAGGAAAGAAATATAGTTTCAATAAAACTATCAGTAAAAATATAGGTCAGCTATGTTTCATATTTGTCAATATATGCTCCAATCATATATTACAGGATATTGAATAAAATAATCACTAATTTTTTCATATACGGGAATATATTTTTGAATATAATACATTATATTTTTGAGTATAGTGCCATATATTTTAGTTTTATAATGGGTGTTAACAGTATGTAGTGTCTGTGAAATGACCAGAAATATCATCCAGTCCAAATGAAAGCCGTGCTCCCTCACCTCCACAACTCCAGGCGTCATGACGGACAGGATGAGGTAGAGCCAGATGTAGGCGAAAATGCTCCAGAAGGCAGTGATGAAGAATACGCGCAGGTGCTTAATTTTGCGTGTTTCGCCGTTGGGGATGGTCCACACGCAGATTCCGATGATCACAAACATGTTGAAGGCGGCACTACCGACGATGGTCCCTGGACCCAACTCTCCGGCCTTGAACCCGTGACCGCACACCTGCACAGGAACAGGAAGTGAAGGCAATAAACCGACGGGATTTACCATCTAAAACTGATTTAATTAATCTCACACAACATTGGTTGGGAGAGATTATTGTGATTACAGTGTGTGTGTGTGTGTGTGTGTGTGTGTCCACAGAGACATATCATACTATAACTCAATAAATACTTGAGATATCACCATGAAATTATGTGGACATATACATATAGATAATGCATATCGAATACAATGATCCATTGGAGTAAAGGTCAAAGGTCAAGGTCACAGTTAACTAAATGGTCTAATGATAGATATATGATTGGCAGTAAAAAATCTGAATCGGGTTAATTTCATTGGACATATTTCTTGGTGGCGTGCTTTTATTTTTTATTTTTTCTTTAATGTGGAGTGTTTTGGCAAATTTAAGCACCACAAGGATGGAATACTTTTTTTATTTATTATATTTGTCTGAACCAGATTAGAGTACTGACTCATTCAATACTGTTTTTTTTTTACTCAGTTTCCTGTACACCACCGTAACTAGACATAGAGGAAGGCCATGGTGACAGTGATCACTTCTATTTAAGAACCTCTGCAGAATTCTATTATACACTCATTTATACACTAATAAATTAATGGTAAATACTTTTGATTCCATGAACATTGCACACACTGTTTTGTTGATTCCATTTATCTTGACATTTGTCATATGGTCGACTGAAAGAATAATAAACCTAGACCTGGACTCGTCCTTGGTGGTCTGGATAGATTTTGCCAGATCGTCTTATTTCTCTCTTTCAAAAGTGTGAAATATAACAATTTATAATGTTACCATCCTCTTTGAACTATGTCAGAGTGTTGAAATCGCATTAAATGTCCTGAAGAGAACATCCTGAGCAGCACCCCGGCCCCGCACGCACCCCCGTCCGTCCATTCCAGTCTAGCATCTACCATGTAAAAAAGCCAAAACATGTCAGAAGGACATGGATCAACTGTGGATCACTGAACTCTTTTCGTTTTGACACTTTATCAAGCACCTGCCAAACAGGTTCGATGTGTATTTTGTCGTAAAGCCAAACAGTTACTCTGTCTGCGAAACAAATGTGTCCACAGCTCTAAACAACATCAAAACACGTATTAGAAGGAAGTGCTTGCCTTTAAAAACCTGAAACAAATGTGTGTGTCTCTACGTTTGCATCTGTTTTTGAATTGTTCCAGAGCAGACACAGGCGTGTGCTCGTACCTCTATGACCGACAGGAGGATCTCTGGAGCGCTGGAGCCCAGGGCCATGAGTGTCAGGTTGGACACCGTCTCGTTCCAGATTCGAACCGTTGCCACTGACGTTTCCCCATTGGGCATCGTGATGGTCACCTCCTTCTCCTGTGGAACAAAACAAACGCACATTTAGACATGATTCACACTGGTGTTCAAATGGCATCTGTATTTGGAAACATCATCCTGTCTGTCTGTCTGCCTGTTGTGTCTGTCTGTCTGTTGTGTCTGTCTGCCTGTTGTGTCTGTCTGTCTGCCTGTTGTGTCTGTCTGTCTGTTGTGTCTGACTGTCTGTTGTGTCTGTCTGCCTGTTGTGTCTGTCTGTCTGTTGTGTCTGTCTGCCTGTTGTGTCTGTCTGCCTGTTGTGTCTGTCTGTCTGTTGTGTCTGTCTGCCTGTTGTGTCTGTCTGCCTGTTGTGTCTGTCTGCCTGTTGTGTCTGTCTGTCTGTTACATCTGTCTGTCTGTTGCATCTGTCTGTCTGTTCTGTCTGTCTGCCTGTTGTGTCTGTTTGTCTGTTGTGTCTGTCTGCCTGTTGTCTCTGTCTGTCTGTTGTGTCTGTCTGTCTGCCTGTTGTGTCTGTCTGTCTGTTGTGTCTGACTGTCTGTTGTGTCTGTCTGTCTGTTGTGTCTGTCTGTCTGTTGTGTCTGTCTGCCTGTTGTGTCTGTCTGCCTGTTGTGTCTGTCTGTTGTGTCTGACTGTCTGTTGTGTCTGTCTGTCTGTTGTGTCTGTCTGCCTGTTGTGTCTGTCTGTCTGTTGTGTCTGTCTGCCTGTTGTGTCTGACTGTCTGTTGTGTCTGTCTGTCTGCCTGTTGTGTCTGTCTGCCTGTTGTGTCTGTCTGTCTGTTGTGTCTGTCTGTCTGTTGTGTCTGACTGTCTGTTGTGTCTGTCTGTCTGTTGTGTCTGTCTGTCTGTTGTGCCTGACTGCCTGTTGTGTCTGACTGTCTGTTGTGTCTGTCTGTCTGCCTGTTGTATCTGTCTGTCTGTTGTGTCTGTCTGTCTGTTGTGTCTGACTGTCTGTTGTGTCTGACTGTCTGTTGTGTCTGTCTGTCTGTTGTGTCTGTCTGCCTGTTGTGTCTGTCTGTCTGTTGTGTCTGTCTGCCTGTTGTGTCTGACTGTCTGTTGTGTCGGTCTGTCTGCCTGTTGTGTCTGTCTGCCTGTTGTGTCTGTCTGCCTGTTGTGTCTGTCTGTCTGTTGTGTCTGTCTGTCTGTTGTGTCTGTCTGTCTGTTGTGTCTGACTGTCTGTTGTGTCTGTCTGTCTGTTGTGCCTGACTGTCTGTTGTGTCTGACTGTCTGTTGTGTCTGTCTGCCTGTTGTGTCTGTCTGCCTGTTGTGTCTGTCTGTCTGTTGTGTCCGTCTGTCTGTTGTGTCCGACTGTCTGTTGTGTCTGTCTGTCTGTCTGTTGTGCCTGACTGTCTGTTGTGTCTGACTGTCTGTTGTGTCTGTCTGTCTGCCTGTTGTGTCTGTCTGTCTGTTGTGTCTGTCTGTCTGTTGTGTCCGACTGTCTGTTGTGTCTGTCTGTATGTCTGTTGTGCCTGACTGTCTGTTGTGTCTGACTGTCTGTTGTGTCTGTCTGTCTGCCTGTTGTGTCTGTCTGCCTGTTGTGTCTGTCTGTCTGTTGTGTCTGACTGTCTGTTGTGTCTGACTGTCTGTTGTGTCTGTCTGTCTGTTGTGTCTGTCTGTCTGTTGTGTCTGTCTGTCTGTTGTGTCTGACTGTCTGTTGTGTCTGACTGTCTGTTGTGTCTGTCTGTCTGTTGTGTCTGTCTGTCTGTTGTGTCTGACTGTCTGTTGTGTCTGTCTGTCTGTTGTGTCTGTCTGTCTGTTGTGTCTGTCTGCCTGTATCCTTTACTCATGCTCCAAACACACAAACATGGGTGAATATATTTCATTCTATCATGTAGTTTTTAATTAAATAACAAATGCCAGCTGAGTCTGAGCCTTAAAAGGTTTAATGTGTTTGTTTGTCTGAGTTTGGATTTGCACAAGTACATTTTTCTTTGTCCTACATCTCTACTTTATTTTTTTTATGTCTGTCCTGACCTTCCCCATCTCCTCTTCCTCTTCATACCCACCATTGAGCTCCTCTAAAACCCCCCAGGATGCTTCCTGTCTTTTTCTGGACTGTTTAGGGCCATACACCTGAACATGGGATGACACCAGCACCAGTGAAACACACAACCGCAGCCTCCGCTCACATACTGTGAACTGGATCCAGTGTGAAACATGAGGCCTGTCGGCTGTGTTTGTTCCAAATGCTAGATGCTCTTCATAATGACATTATCCTCCAGGGTTTGGAAGACAAACCAGCTGAGAGTCATTTACTCTGTCATACTGAAGGAAACGTCTAAACGTCCCATTAAGGAAAGTGAACGTATAACGTAACATAACAAACACAACATCCTCAAGGTTATTGATCGCACACTGAATTCCTCACTTTAAAGCTACAGTTTATTATACTCTCTATAAAAAAACAACATTTTCTGAAAAGTGTCCATTAAATTTGCAGCTAAACATTGTTTTGACCCTAGGTTATAATTTCTGTTTCATGTACAGTATGTGTGTGTTTTCTCCTCCGGGCCTGTAGGGGTGCTGTGTCTTTTTGTTCTGTATTTTACAGGAAGCTGTTGATTGGTAGCATAGCTGTGCTAGACGCCCCCGAGCATCAGTAAATCTAATGTTCTATCGTAGTAGCCTAGCCACACTAGCTCCTCCTAGCATCAGTAAATCTAATGCTCTATCGTAGTAGCCTAGCCACACTAGCTCCTCCTAGCATCAGTAAATCTAATGTTCTATCGTAGTAGCCTAGCCACACTAGCTCCTCCTAGCATCAGTAAATCTAATGTTCTATCGTAGTAGCCTAGCCACACTAGCTCCTCCTAGCATCAGTAAATCTAATGTTCTATCGTAGTAGCCTAGCCACACTAGCTCCTCCTAGCATCAGTAAATCTAATGTTCTATCGTAGTAGCCTAGCCACACTAGCTCCTCCTAGCATCAGTAAATCTAATGTTCTATCGTAGTAGCCTAGCCACACTAGCTCCTCCTAGCATCAGTAAATCTAATGTTCTATCGTAGTAGTCTAGTTTCACTCAATGTAACTTTTGGTTTCCCTGAAACTGGTCGACCAATCACAGTGAAGTATAGAGTCAGAGGGCGGGACTAATGAAGTGATGCTGTAATGATTCAGAGAGAAACAACTGGAAACAACCATAGAAGAAGAACAACAACGGGTGGAGATTTCCTTTGAGTGAAGAAAACATCAACAATCTTTAAATTCTTTTTACAGAAGCGACAACAGTCGTTCAGCTCCATAATCCACCATTTTGTTTAGTCATTCCTAACTTTCTCCGGACTCCGTCATCTTTCAGGCGCTCTAACTACGTCATCCTAAAGATTACACTGATTGGTTGTAGTACTGTCCTATTGCATACAGAGGGATTTGAAAGACAACCTTTTAGCCCCGCCTCCCTTGACTATGAAGCACCACTAGACCCATACATGGACTGAACAGGGATAGCACTGCTAGGCTAGGCTAGGCTAGGGGAGAACCACAGTGAAGAACAAAACTTAATATTTTTCTTTTACCATCTGCTGGGCCTTTCTCACCTGTGATGTGATGACCTCTATGGACGCCATGAAGCGATCTGCGATGATGGACACGCCCAGGAACATGTACATGAGCGACACAAAGTAGACGACGGCCCGGGCCACCTGGGTTCCCAGGCCGGGCTGCTCGGGCTTCCACACCGGCAGCAGGATTCCTTTGGAACACACCGTCTCCTGATCACACTTTTCCTTCCTCCCTTTGCCGGTGCCGTTCCTGTATGCTGACGTCGTGGAGACGGAGGATGGGAACGCCGAGGGCAGGCCCGTCCATGGGTCGGGGTCGCTGCTGGGGTCACCTCGCTGGGACTCTGGTTGGCACGGCGGCAACAGGAGGAGGAAGAGGAGGAGGCAGAAGGGGACGGGGACTCTGAGGACAGACATGGCGGAGTGTGGACTCCCCCACAACAGGAGAGACAGAAGAGGCCGAGGCCGAGGATGAGGAGTAGAACGAGGAAGAGGGAGGGGGAGGCGCTGGGTGGAGCCGAGGGTGGTCCGACTAGATCACCTACAGGAAACAACGAGAGATGACAATGAGAAAGAAGACGTGGACAGAAGAGTTTATGAGTCCATATGTGAGCAGTTTATGCCGGAGTTTGTTCATTTGCTTGATGGTTTAGTTTATTTTATTATTACCCACAAACCGAAGGGAAGGCAAGAGGTTGTTACCTCAAAGGTCAAAGGTCAAGGTCATCAAAAATTTATTTTTGCAACGGTTAGAGATACGGCAAATCAAGTAAAAGATTTTTTGGGGTTTGTTGTGCCTGGTATTTCTTGTTTTTGTTTGTTTTTTAAACTATTTTCATTTTGTTGATCATTTAGTTTTTCCTGTTATCTAGTTAATGTTTTTGACCCTTTTTGTTCAATTTATTGATCATTTAAATCATTTACTTGATTTTTGATTAAAAAAAAGTTATTTGTTTTGTCCACTTCAATAAACAACATAGTAAAACACTAAACAACCAGTAGCTTTTTTATTCCATTCATACATTTAATACTCATACTTCCAGTCTCATCATACTTTACACATCTAAATAATAAGCAATATAGAAGAGGATATTTCAGAAACTGTTTTTCCAAAAAATACATTTATGAAGCTGCACAGACAGTTTGTCCTTGTTTCCTGTCATCATTTAAAGACAGATTTGTGACTCATTCCATCCCAACACAAACCTTCCTCCACGTAAATGAAGTTTTCAGGTTCGATTAAAAGCTTTCAGTCTCTGTCGGCCTTGAATAGAAAATGAGGCTTGAGTGAGTGCATTTTAAAACTACTGTGCATCAACATAAATGAAGGAATACTGGGGAAAAAAAGACAAGAATGAATGACAGCTGGTGATGAGGTCAGAAGAGGCTGAAAAGGAAACAGAATAAGAGGAAGTATAATCCACCCACCCATCCAATTTATCTTTTCATTTAGGTTATGTACAATATTACATACATATAAAGAACATACAACTGACAGAAGTTGTATGGCTGTGGTTTTGTACATATATAAAGGATGGAATATGGATATGGATATATAAAGGATCCTCAAATCCTTACATGTTCTTCCTGTGGGTCAAAGGTTAGAATTCAAAATCTTACTCCTGGTCTATAAAGAACTAAACGGCCTTGGACCCAAATACATCCTAGACCTACTGGTTCCCTATGAAGCATCCAGAGCCCTGAGGTCATAGGTCATCAGGAACAGGTTTACTGTGTGTTCCAAAGATAAGAACGAAACAAAGTGAAGCATCATTCTGTTACTCTGCTCCTGAACTGTGGAACAAACTACCTGGATACCTGAGGTCTGACAACAACTGTTAACTAGTGTTAACTACTGTTAACTAGTGTTAATACCTGAGGTCTGACAACAACTGTTAACTAGTGTTAACTACTGTTAACTAGTGTTAACTAGTGTTAATACCTGAGGTCTGAGAACAACTGTTAACTAGTGTTAACTAGTGTTAACTAGTGTTAATACCTGAGGTCTGAGAACAACTGTTAACTAGTGTTAACTACTGTTAACTACTGTTAACTAGTGTTAATACCTGAGGTCTGAGAACAACTGTTAACTAGTGTTAACTACTGTTAACTAGTGTTAATACCTGAGGTCTGAGAACAACTGTTAACTAGTGTTAACTACTGTTAACTAGTGTTAATACCTGAGGTCTGAGAACAACTGTTAACTAGTGTTAACTACTGTTAACTAGTGTTAATACCTGAGGTCTGAGAACAACTGTTAACTAGTGTTAACTACTGTTAACTACTGTTAACTAGTGTTAATACCTGAGGTCTGAGAACAACTGTTAACTAGTGTTAACTACTGTTAACTAGTGTTAATACCTGAGGTCTGAGAACAACTGTTAACTAGTGTTAACTACTGTTAACTAGTGTTAATACCTGAGGTCTGAGAACAACTGTTAACTAGTGTTAACTACTGTTAACTACTGTTAACTAGTGTTAATACCTGAGGTCTGAGAACAACTGTTAACTAGTGTTAACTACTGTTAACTAGTGTTAATACCTGAGGTCTGAGAACAACTGTTAACTAGTGTTAACTACTGTTAACTAGTGTTAATACCTGAGGTCTGAGAACAACTGTTAACTAGTGTTAACTACTGTTAACTAGTGTTAATACCTGAGGTCTGCTCAAACTGTCAGTTCATTTAAATCAGATGAAAACATTATTGTTCACTGGAGCTTTTACTTAGATTATTATTTGCTTTAAAATGTTTTTATGTCTTGATTTTAATTGTCTTTTAATGCATCTTTATCATTTTAATTTTCTTCTGTTTCTATTTTTGTGTAAAGCACCTTGAGTTGTCCTGTACATGAAATGTGATATACAAATACATTTGCCTTGCCTTGGGTAAGGTTCAGACATTTTATTTATCTGTCAGTTTATTCTTTCATTTGTCATTTAAGTAGCATCTACTCTGAAGGTAATTATAACAGTAGTGTTTTACATCAAACCACAAAAAGGACGAAGGGAATTATGTAAAAAAAAAAAAAAAAAAGAAGAAGAAACACAAGAAAACAAAAGGACAATGAGATTGAAAGCCTGAGTGAAAGCAGACGAACAAATAATGTCTGAGAGCATTTCAGTTTGTGCTCCGAACCCCAGCAGGACCGTTAGAGCTGCAGCACATCTGCCTCCCAACACTGCAGGAACAAAACACAGCTCTGATTCATGACCACAACAACACATTCACACACAGTTTGAACAGAAAAAGGTCACATTTGTCCCAAACAGAACATGAGAGTGGTGTCTGCAGGCTCCTGTTGACCTATTGGAGGGAGGCCTATTACAGTCCAATTATCAGAGAGTGATGAAGACACTTACAATAACACAATGGCATGGGATGAAGACGGCACTGGAAAAATAAAAGATTTTTTTTTCTTTTTGCATATTTGAAGCAAAAATAAAATCTGCCAAATGAAGAAAGTGAAAAATATATGAGTAAGAATTTTTTAAATCAGATTTTCCTACAAAGATGTGACAGGGAGAGATGATGGACGGATGGTTAGTAGATTTTCCACATATACTGTATTGTCTATAAATCAGTTCTCATGTTTCACTGAAATGTTCTTCTTTAGGTGATTCTGTCTGACTTTAAAGATGATTAAATATTTGGACTAGAAATGAGAAAAACACATTTAGTAAAAATGTATTTTTTTTTGCAGTGTGTTGAGATGGAGAACACGTGTTTTCAAGGTGAAATTGGCTCCAAAAACACTGTGAATTCTGCATTTTTCTGTGCTGTGACAAACTCAACACATTAATTACTACTTTCTGTAGATTTCCATTATTTCTGTGTCTGTCAAATTTTAAATATATATGAATAAAGCCATGTGTGATAAAGAGTCATTGTACATATGGGAAAAGTCAACCTTCAAACCAGCTTTTATCAGGACTAGAAACGAGGCAAATATACACGGTAATATTAACATTTCATTGTACAGTGAATAATGACAAATAAAGTAGCCTGTATGCTAATGCTAACTTGTGAAAACACAGGCTGTGTCCGAAATCACTCTCTAACTCCTCTATAGTCACTATATATGGACCAGGCCATGTTGTAGGGGTGTCTGAATATTTAGTGAATTATTTATAATCACTATATAGTCAATCAATGTATCCCACAATCCACCGCAAAATGTAGTGGACACGATGGTCACTAACCAAAGCACTATATCCCATCATGCATTGCATGAATGGAAAAATGGCCAAAGGACAGAGAGATGTATGATTGAAATAAACACAGACAGATTGAGATTGGACGTTATACCGACAGAAGCTGTTCAGTAACGGTAAAAATTAACTGTCTGTTGGATGACAGGCGCCAGACAAGAGTTGTTTAACAGTTAATAACAGTTAATAACAGTTAATAACAGTTAATAACAGTTAATAACAGTTAATAACAGTTAATAACAGTTAATAACAGTTAATAACAGTAAAATAGTCGTGAGCCAAGTTTATTAAATTTTAAATTTTTATTGCACAGACAGTAAAAAATGTAAAAAGCCTTTTTATTTTGTGAGAGACGAGACTGTCATGTTTTAATCGTTTGATGGTGAAGACGCGATTAAACAGCGGCGTAGTAGAAGTTTTCATTTGAGTTCACTATGTAGTGCACTACATTTATTTCCTTATGTAGGGAGTCAGTGGTAGAGAGTGAGTGGGTGATTTCAAACACAGACACAGAGAAGATGACGCTGGAACAAAAACTGCTACTCTAACAACAAGTCAGGTTTGGATATTTTCCCAGTGGGTGAATCCACAGCAGCAGCACCAACACTTTATGCTTCAGAGACGCATGGACGCCTCCTCCTGCTCTGGTTTTGTGTCTGTTTTAGTTTTGAGGTAATTGTTCTTTAAGGAAATCATTTATCATCCATTCAAGGACAAGTTGAATATGACGCATCCTACATTTAGCTTTTTCTCTCAACAATAATGTCGACTCCATCTGCTGACATCAACAGAAAAATATATTTTTTTTTATTAAAAGCTAGTTTGAAGGTTAGATCTTCACACACGGCTTCATTTATAAGCAAAAAAAAATGGAACAATTGAAAATGATCTTGGTCAGATTTCTTAAAAATCTGATTTTCCAGATGTTTTATCTAAAAATCACTTCCTTAAACTCACTGAAACGTTACTCTTTCGGTGAGGGGTCTTCAAACTGATGGAGAGCTGTAGCAGAGACCCCATACTATATATATATATATATATATATATATATATATATATGTAGTATACAATTCTGTTTTATATTAAACTGGGCTTAGTGTCACCTATAAACACAGCTACTCTGTTATTGTGCATCCAATACTAGGTTATTTAAATAAAACACAGGTTAACAGAATCCTGTTTTGACCATGTCACTGACATTTTCAAACAAAACAAATATTCCTCTTGCATTTCCTTTTCATCTACAATCATACAAATGCCACAAGCTGGGTGTCTTTAGCCACATCTGTGGACTCGTCTAATTGTTATGTAAATGCATCTGCTCCTCACATCAGATGTTATCTGGTCTGTACAGTGAGCTATGTTTTCACTTTATTAATGTCTGGTTACTAAAGACAATATAAATCCTCTGTAAGTGTGCTCCGAAGAGCAATTTAATAACAGCCTTTCAATGGTAGATCACCAACTTCAGCTGATTTTCTTATGATTGGGCCTGTTTACATGAAGAGTTTACATGAAGAGTTTACATGAAGAGTTTACATGAAGAGTTTACATGAAGAGTTTACATGAAGAGTTTACATGAAGAGTTTACATGAAGAGTTTACATGAAGAGTTTATCAAACATGAAGAGTTTATCAAACATGAAGAGTTTATCAAACAGTGCATATTTACTAACGGAGAGTAAAGTAAAGAAACCCTACTTTTGTGAAATCCTCAATACAGTCCA
>CM035795.1:47641539-47706539 GCA_020466265.1 Siphamia tubifer | reverse complement strand
TTGTTTTGATGATTATTGTGTGCTCGAAATAAAGCTGAACTGAACACATCTGATTTCATGAAATCTTTGATTTCTTTTGATTGAATTAATCAAAAATAAATAAACAAAATGTATTTTATTTTTTTTTTTTAAAGTTTTTGATATATAAGGTGTCCTGGACTATAAGGCACATTAAGGGAAATCAAAATCATGAGATAAAAAGTAAAAAAAATATTTATTATAATTATAAAGTCAAAATTCCAAGTCACTAATCACAACCAGAATTAATCCATCTATAAGGTGCACTGTGGTTTGTGGAGAAAATTAAAGTATTTTAAGTGTGCTTTATAGTCTGGAAAATACGGTAAGGAAAAAAACATCTGCCAATGGAACAAATGAAAATGATCTCAGGAAGATTTCTTGAAATAATATTTTCCAGGTCTATTCCTCTTTGGGTTGATTCTGTTATCTTTTAAATGTGGTGACATATTTGGACTAGAAATGAGAACAATACACTTGGTAAGATTTAAATATATGCAGTGTAAGAGCTCCTGATTCAATTAATTTGGGCAAAAATAAACATTCAAATCTTAACGGTTCACTCTGCTCTTCCTGTTCATCTCAAACCCCACCAGACGGTGGACACACAGCAGCAGAAAAACTGTTTATTTATGCCAGAAATAAAAGCTAAAGCAATGCAAACACAGAGTTTTGTAAATTCAGCTAGTCAGAACAAATGGGTTCAGTACAAAAAGTAATCAAACTGTCAGGTTAATAGAGCTGTGACATGATTGTATTTAATGAAACAAGCCACTCTCACTGTACCAGTGATATTTTCTGTCCTGCTCAACAATTAATTCACTTTTTATAAATTAACAGCACAGGTTTCAGTGCTCCTGGTCATGATTAAACTTCATGTTAATAATAACTGTGGATATTTTATATAATTTCACTTCGATTACACATAAATCCACACATTAATGTCAATAAGTGCAGTGAGTCACACACAATACTGTGGTCATTTCGTAGCGACTGCACAGTCATGGTCATCTGCATTCTGATCACAACGTAAATGACAAATCGATATTTAATGTCAATAAGTCATTTGTGCTGAGGTTGAGGATTTCATTAGACAGTGTGCACCCTCCCACAGCAGCAAACACCAGCACAGTTACAATTGAAGCCCATTCACACTGGTTTCCTTTTCTGACATATCAGCTCAACTGGTCTTTATTTTTCTGTTTCCATTATATGAGCCTGTGAGGTTCTGTCACATTCACAGAGCAAACACTAATGCACGTGCTTCACACTAATAACACTTCCTGTCCACATGTTGGAGAGTTTTAAAACCCCTGAACAAAGTCTGGTGAGAAAATGTAGAAATGGTTCAACAATGATGTCATACTGTGTTTTACTGAAACATGTCCTGAAAGGGATTATCCAGAGTAAAAATAAGTTTAGTTCTTTTTTTAGATGATTGTTTGAACATACATATAGTTGACATTAAAATCACACCATTTAGATGAACATTGAGAAATTAAATTTTTTTTTTTTTTTTTTTGCATTTTCTGCATTTGTTCTCATTGTTTAACACCACAGAGAGGGTGTCAACATTGTTTGAGATCAATGCATATTTTAGTCTTGCAGCCAAATATTTTAATATTTAGTGCATGTGTGTGACCATCATCGGTCCTCCCTGAAAGCTGAGCAGACATCCTTTATTAGAACTCTCTATTATAAGCCAGGGAGGGCAGTGCTACACCTCAGTGATGTGTGGGGGAAACAAAGACTGGACAGGACGGACAGGACGAACAGGGAAAGAAGTTAATAGGCGGTGCTATTGCAGTTAAAAGATTGAAAGGTGGTGTGTTATTCCCAACTATTAACTGTCCATCAATAAAAATAAATAAATCGAAAAAAGAGAAGAAAACCAAAACAGCACAAAAGAAAAAGAGATTCGATAAATAAATAATTAAACAAAAACGGTACTGAGCATCATAGTTGTGGATGACTTGATAGTGTAAAATAGAATAGAACAGAACAGGCCAGAGGGGGACACCAGTGCAAGAAGAGAATGAGTTTAGGGTAGAAATTTTGTGGTTTTGATCCAAACATGTGACATGGAAGTGATTAGAACATGTGTTTATCACTGACACCAAACTCTATTTTCACACTAACTCTAATAAAGTTTAAACAACATCACACGTCAGTGGTAGTAGAGGGTCCCTAAAGACAAAGTGTCCTGAGGTCTTCATGTCCTCAGATAGTGTGTTCACACTTACTGGTCTACACACGTGGACGTACAGGTTCATAAGACAAACATAGTCCAGTATTTCATTAGAAATTTAATTTAGAATTTTAAATGAAGCTGTATACAACAGAAAAGCTTAGATTAATAACAGGTTGTTGTTTTCAAAAAAAGAATGTAATGAAATCTTGAATTTCCAGAGCGTCTAACTCTGCAATCGACAATCAACTATTCTGGTCTTTGTCCTCAGACGTCTTATGAATCCACAGGTCCATGTCTGTAGAAAGCACTCAAAGCGCTTCACTAATGTAATATAAATCTAATCCATTATTATTGATTTGATTTGATTTGAATGATTTATTTCGAACATGTGCAAAGTGCAACAATAATCAATACAATAATAATAATAATAATAACAATGACATGTCCGAAAAGGAGTAGGATGAAGCATAAGTTTATTTAATTCTACCCCTTCTTCACTTCCCCAATAACCTAAATTCATCTTATAGTAATATAGTGCATAGTACAAAAATGATGATAAATAAAATAATAACAATAACAATAATAACAATACCAATAATCAATAACTGAAGTACTAAACATAGACATATATACAAAAAACAAAAACAAAACTAAAAACTAAAAACAAATGAGCAGATAGGAAAGTAGGTAATAAATAGAGTGTTTTTGTTGTTTATTGTTTTCTTTTTTCCTCCCTTCCTTCTTCTTCTTCTTTTCCCTTTTTTCTTCTTCCCTTTTTCTAAGTTGTCTGCATTTTGCTCTTATTTATTATTTTATTTATTTTATTTTTCTATTCATTCACTTATTTTATTCATGTATTTATTTATTTATTATTATTATTGTTATTATTATTATTATTATTATTATTATTATTATTATTATTATTATTATTATTATTATTATTATTATTATTATTATTATTATTATGTGATGTTGTTTAGAACTTTAGAAGAGTCTGTAAATAAATGTTAAATGTTCTTCACTTCTATAGTTCTGTTCCACCTTCATGGTTCAAAGTTCTTTACATTAGCCTCACATTCACCCATTCACACACACTCATACACCAGTAGGTTTCTAAGGTTCTGTCTTTGCCCAAGGACACTTTGACATGTGGACAGGCACAGCTGGGACACGAACTACCGACCCTTCAGTCATAGGACGACCCGCTCTTCCAGCTGAACCACAGTTGGTGTCAGTGAAAAAGACATGTTTTAATGTTTAACACAGTTTGGCTCAAAACGGCAAAATCATTCATCCAAATGGTGTGATTTTGATGTCCACTATATGTATGTCCCAATCATCTAAAAAAATGAGCCAAACTTATTTTTACTCTGAATAATCCCTTTAAACCAGTGTTTGACCTGTAGTCAACAGAGATCAGCCCAGACCCATTTATACCAGTGCTAGTTTTCTCTATTTCACCTTTGTGATTTATTACTCTTTATTAGAATATTATATCATATATTTTGTCTTTTTTCAGTGGAAATGAAGTATTTAATTGTGTTTCTATAGATAGTAATGGATTTGATTTATATAGTGGTCCTTTGGCCACTCAAAGTGCTTCACATTATTAACCCATTATTCATTCGCTCTCACATGCTCTCTCTAGTGGTGCTAAACTACATACATAGCCACAGTTGTCCTGGGGCAGATTGACAGAAGCGTGGCATTTTGCACCTACGGTCCCTCTGACCACCACCAAACATTCATACATTGAGCGTAACTAGACGACTACGGTAGCACATTCGATTTGCTGCTGCGAGGAAAAAAATGTCAATATCGGCCCCATGTATCATTAGTAGAAATGGAGCGCTGGCTCAAAATGTGCATCCACTTCAGGTTATTCCAAAAGTGGGTGGATCACAAACTCAGTCTTAGAAACCCTCCAAGGACAAAATGATGTGTAAACTCATGAAGACCAGTGGAATTCTTCCAGCTGGGTGTTGTCTGTTCATCTGGTCAATATTTAAACAATAAAATGTCAAGTTGTGAAGTGCTTTTTGGAGATGATGCCATTAAAAAACAGATGATATTCTAAAAGCTATGGACCTGGAGTGTTAGTTAAACATATCTGCAGGTCATATTTTAACAACCTCCCTTTTTGGTGCAGTGTGTTGATCCCGGAGGGGGTAATTAGGATTTTTATATGTGCCACCCCCAGTGGGAGCTCAGAGGTCAGCTACAGAACAGCTCTGGAGACATTTAGATCCAGTGTCTTATTTCAACACTGTAAAAGCTGCCCGTCATGAAGGATGGAAGAGGGGCATCAGCTGGAAATGCCAACAATTAAACAGCCCAGAGACGCCACCATCACATCCTCATGTCTTTGTGTAACTGCGATTTATATATCTGAAATGGATGGATGGATGGATGGATGGATGGATGGATGGATGGATGGATGGACGGATGGGTGATTAATAGATGATGGATGGATGATGGAATTCCTGAAGCTGTTTTCATAAATAAAGATCCCACAGACGTCACCATCACATCCCACTGTGTTCGTGTAACATCAACACCCACACAACTAATCTGAAAACAGAACACACACTGACTAATGGAGGAGTGGTCGTCATCTCTGGGGCTAAAGTTCAGACTTATCTAACTTCAACATACAGCTTAAGATCTGTGGGTGACCATTGGATTCCTGTTACATCCATGTCGTGCTCTCAGCTGCTCTTTCATTGATGGATGCTAACTCCATTTGTACGCTAAGTGCTTTGTGACATTAGCGTTCGCTCGAATCAATAGTCAGAGAGAGCTGAAGACGTATCCTCCTTGTACAGCTTCATCATGATGCAGTGTGTTAAACTAAGATGCTAATCAACATTATTGTGCTAGTGCTACTCATAGCACCACTAATGAACCAAAGACAGATGCCAAATGAAATGACTGATCAGAGCGAGGCTTTAGTTGGAACCATTTACGTCAAATGAAGATGAATTATTATAAAAACAATAAGGCAAGGCAAATGTATTTGTATATCACATTTCATGTACAGGACAACTCAAGGTGCTTTACACAAAAACAGAAACAGAAGAAAATTAAAATGATAAAGATGCATTAAAAGACAATTAAAATCAAGACATAAAAACATTTTAAAGCAAATAATAATCTAAGTAAAAGCTCCAGTGAACAATAAAGTTTTCATCTGATTTAAATGAACTGACAGTTGTTCTCAGACCTCAGGTATTAACACTAGTTAACAGTAGTTAACACTAGTTAACAGTTGTTCTCAGACCTCAGGTATTAACACTAGTTAACAGTAGTTAACACTAGTTAACAGTTGTTCTCAGACCTCAGGTATTAACACTAGTTAACAGTAGTTAACACTAGTTAACAGTTGTTCTCAGACCTCAGGTATTAACACTAGTTAACAGTAGTTAACACTAGTTAACAGTTGTTCTCAGACCTCAGGTATTAACACTAGTTAACAGTAGTTAACACTAGTTAACAGTTGTTCTCAGACCTCAGGTATTAACACTAGTTAACAGTAGTTAACACTAGTTAACAGTTGTTCTCAGACCTCAGGTATTAACACTAGTTAACACTAGTTAACACTAGTTAACAGTTGTTCTCAGACCTCAGGTATTAACACTAGTTAACAGTAGTTAACACTAGTTAACAGTTGTTCTCAGACCTCAGGTATTAACACTAGTTAACAGTAGTTAACACTAGTTAACAGTTGTTCTCAGACCTCAGGTATTAACACTAGTTAACAGTAGTTAACACTAGTTAACAGTTGTTCTCAGACCTCAGGTATTAACACTAGTTAACAGTAGTTAACACTAGTTAACAGTTGTTCTCAGACCTCAGGTATTAACACTAGTTAACACTAGTTAACAGTTGTTCTCAGACCTCAGGTATTAACACTAGATAACAGTAGTTAACACTAGTTAACAGTTGTTCTCAGACCTCAGGTATTAACACTAGTTAACAGTAGTTAACACTAGTTAACAGTTGTTCTCAGACCTCAGGTATTAACACTAGTTAACACTAGTTAACAGTTGTTCTCAGACCTCAGGTATTAACACTAGTTAACAGTAGTTAACACTAGTTAACAGTTGTTCTCAGACCTCAGGTATTAACACTAGTTAACAGTAGTTAACACTAGTTAACAGTTGTTCTCAGACCTCAGGTATTAACACTAGTTAACAGTAGTTAACACTAGTTAACAGTTGTTCTCAGACCTCAGGTATTAACACTAGTTAACAGTAGTTAACACTAGTTAACAGTTGTTCTCAGACCTCAGGTATTAACACTAGTTAACAGTAGTTAACACTAGTTAACAGTTGTTCTCAGACCTCAGGTATTAACACTAGTTAACAGTAGTTAACACTAGTTAACAGTTGTTCTCAGACCTCAGGTATTAACACTAGTTAACAGTAGTTAACACTAGTTAACAGTTGTTCTCAGACCTCAGGTATTAACACTAGTTAACACTAGTTAACACTAGTTAACAGTTGTTGTCAGACCTCAGGTATTAACACTAGTTAACAGTAGTTAACACTAGTTAACAGTTGTTGTCAGACCTCAGGTATTAACACTAGTTAACACTAGTTAACAGTTGTTGTCAGACCTCAGGTATCCAGGTAGTTTGTTCCACAGTTTAGGAGCAGAGAGAATGATGCTTCACTTTGTTTCGTTCTTATCTTTGGAACACACAGTAAACCTGTTCCTGATGACCTATGACCTCAGGGCTCTGGATGCTTCATAGGGAACCAGTAGGTCTAGGATGTATTTGGGTCCAAGGCCGTTTAGTGCTTTATAGACCAGGAGTAAGATTTTGAATTCTAACCTTTGACCCACAGGAAGAACATGTAAGGATTTGAGGACGGGTGTGATGTGGTCCAGTTTCCTGGTACTGGTCAGGACTCTGGCAGCAGTGTTTTGGATCAGCTGTAGCTGCCTGATTGATTTTTTGTTTAGACCAGTGAAGACACCATTACAATAATCTAACTTACTGAAAATGAATGAATGAATGAGTTTTTCTGTGTCTGGTTTGGACAGAAGACCCTTGATTTTAGCGAATGTTCTTTAGGTGGTAATAGGCAGATTTGGTAATGGCTTTTAAATGTTTGTTAAATTTTAGGTCAGAGTCAATAATTACACCCAGATTTCTGTCTTGGTTTGTGGGGTTTAGTGACATGGACTCAAGGTGAGCACTGACCTTTGACCTTTCTTTTTTAGGGCCAAAAACAATCACTTCTGTTTTGGTCGCATTAAGCTGGAGGAAGTTCTGAAACATCCACTCAGTGATTTGATGAATGCATTTACTCAGTGTCAGTAAGGGACTGTAATCGAGTAATGACACGGAAATATAAAGTTGTGTGTCATCTGCGTATGTGTGCTAAGAAATGTTGAAATGCTCTATGATCTGAGCCAGGGGCAGCATATAGATTTGAACAGAAGAGGTCCCAAAATTGACCCTTGGGGAACCCCACACAACATCTTTGTACTCACTGATGTGTGATTACCAACTGAAACAAAGTTTTGAACCAGTTTAACACAGTGCCCGTAAGCCCCACCCACTTTTCCAGTCTGTCAAGCAGTATGTCGTGGTCAACTGTATCAAATGCGGCACTGAGGTCCAATAGAACTAGGACAGAGGTTCTGGATGAGTCATTATTCAGATGAATGTCATTTAGCACTTTGATCAGTGCAGTCTCAGTGCTGTGGTTGTGCTCGGAATCCAGACTGAAAGTCACTATAAAGACTGTTTTACACCAAGAAGGCATGAATTTACTGAAAGACAACTCTTTCAATGATTTTTCCCAAAAATGGTGTGTTTGATATGGGCCTGTAGTTACCTATTACTGAAGCATCCAGATTAGGCTTTTTTAGAAGATGTTTAATAGAGACATAAAGTCCAAGATCAGATGAGTATGATGGATGCATGGGTGGATGGATGGATGGATGGATGGATGGATGGATGGATGGATGCATGCATGGATGGATGGATGGATGGATGCATGCATGCATGCATGCATGGGTGGATGGATGGATGGATGGATGGATGGATGGATGGATGGATGGATGGATGGATGGATGGATGGATGGATGGATGGATGGATGCATGCATGCATGGATGGATGGATGGATGGATGGATGGATGGATGGATGGATGGATGGATGGATGGAAGGATGGATGGATGGATGGATGGATGGATGGATGGATGGATGGATGCATGCATGGATGCATGCATGGATGGATGGATGGATGGATGGATGCATGCATGCATGGATGGATGGATGGATGGATGGATGGATGGATGGATGGATGCATGCATGGATGGATGGATGGATGGATGCATGCATGCATGCATGCATGGGTGGATGGATGGATGGATGGATGGATGGATGGATGGATGGATGGATGGATGGATGGATGGATGGATGCATGCATGGATGGATGGATGGATGGATGCATGGATGGATGGATGGATGCATGCATGGATGGATGGATGCATGCATGCATGGATGGATGGATGGATGGATGGATGGATGGATGGATGGATGGATGGATGCATGCATGGATGGATGGATGGATGGATGGATGCATGCATGGATGGATGGCTGGATGATAGAGTCTGGGTTCGGGTTTTCTTAAAAAAGATTTTCCAGATCTATTGTCTAAAAATAAGTGATAATATTTGACTGAAAAGTTCCTCTTCAGATAATTCTGTCTGATTTTCAGTGTGATGAGATATTTGGACTAGAAATGAGGAAAGCACTTGTTCAGATTTAGAGTTCTGCAGTGTCACCTACACATCACAGACTGTGTTTGGATGTGGCTCTTGTCGATGGCAGTGAAATGATCTGGGTAGAACTGGGTACAACTGGGTACAACTGGGTAGAACTGGGTGGAACTGGGTAGAACTGGGTACAACTGGGTAGAACTGGGTGGAACTGGGTACAACTGGGTAGAACTGGGTGGAACTGGGTACAACTGGGTAGAACTGAGTGGAACTGGGTACAACTGGGTAGAACTGGGTGGAACTGGGTACAACTGGGTAGAACTGAGTGGAACTGGGTACAACTGGGTAGAACTGGGTGGAACTGGGTAGAACTGGGTGGAACTGGGTAGAACTGGGTAGAACTGGGTGGAACTGGGTAGAACTGGGTGGAACTGGGTAGAACTAGGTGGAACTGGGTAGAACTGGGTAGAACTGGGTGGAACTGGGTAGAACTGGGTGGGACTGGGTACAACTGGGTAGAACTGGGTGGAACTGGGTAGAACTGGGTGGAACTGGGTAGAACTGGGTGGAACTGGGTAGAACTGGGTAGAACTGGGTAGAACTTCTGTTTGTGTCCCTCAAAGGAACATTAAAAGAGTGAAGACGCAGAAGCTTGACAGGCAGAGTGGAGCAGCAGGACAGAACTAGGGCAGAAAAACACCAGGGACAGAAAAGGTCTGTGTTCAGAAGCAGACGGTTAGAACCCAACCCACGACGGTTTACCTGGAAGGACCTGGGAGTGGACAAGTACTGGATGACCTGACTTTAATCCTGTGAGGCTGAAGACTTTAACCATGACTTGGTTTGTTTTTACCCTGAAACGACTGAAGAAGCTGCTGTCATCCATCCATGCATGCATGCATTATCCATCCATCCATCCATGCATCCATCCATGCATTATCCATCCATCCATCCATCCATCCATGCATGCATGCATCCATTCATGCATCATCCATCCATCCATGCATGCATGCATTATCATCCATCCATCCATGCATGCATCCATCCATCCATCCATTCATGCATCATCCATCCATCCATCCATCCATCCATCCATCCATCCATCCATCCATCCATCCATCCATCCATCCATGCATGCATCCATTCATGCATCCTTCCATCCATCCATCCATGCATGCATCCATTCATCCATCCATCCATCCATCATTTAACGTTAATGTGATATTTTACTAGAAATGAGGAAAAATACACTTGTACAGGTTTATATTTTTGGCAGTGAAGGTGCATAATAAACAGACAGAAGGATGCACAAACAGTCCCTCCCTCTGTCAATAAACCAAACCATTTGTCCTCTGACTCTGTCCACCATAAACCCTGTCCTTCGCTCTGATAGAAGCATCTCCTGTTGCGAAGGACTGTTTGTTCGATTTTCGCTGCTGCTGAAAATCAGATTAGAAGTGAGTACGGCTTGAGAGCTGCAATCTACAGATCAGAGGCAGGAGACCACTCTGTTTAATGAGGTCAGGAAGTGACCACAAGGTCTCACTGATTTGGGTTTAACCTTTGTCACAAACTTAAAGGGAAGAGGAAGAGGGTTCAGAAGGACTGGATTCCAGAGGCGGTGTTAATAATCAGGTTTTCATTAGTGTCAAATCACACTTAAATGAGTTATATTTTAGGTTTCTTCAAATGTTTCTTTGTGGTCACCATAAACTACAAATGTTCTGCTTGGGTCGGAATGTTTCATCCATTCCACTCCACAGGTCCCTTTTCAACTGTTTCTGTGAAATGACACCAGAAAGGTGCTTTGGAGCGCTGAGTGGCAAATGATGGACCTCATGTAATTTTGTGCTTACAGCAGAGGTGACAAACATAAGGCCCGGGGGCCAAATACGGCCCACCAAAGGGACAATCTGGCCCATGGGATAAATTACACTGAATATATTAATATCAAACAAAAATAATTTTAATTCAGGTTCCATCTCAAATGGATCAGACCAGTAAAATATGATGAGAATAATCTAGAAATGATGAAAACTGTAGATTTGATCTTTGTTTTTGTATAAAAAGGGAAAATCACATGAAAATCTTTATGTCGACAAATTATGTTTTTACAAAAAAAGTGAATATCCTGAACAAATGTCAACAACCTGAAATGTCTTAGACGTAAGTGTAATTTTGCCAATATTCTGTCTATTACTAAATGTGTTATGTGTTTATCATTGTAATGTTAGTTGTAATTAGAGGCAAACTGCAAAATATTGCTAAAGTTGCACTAGTTTTTCTTAAGACATTTCAAGTTTTTTAAGTTATTCAGCTTTTTAAGGAAACTTTATGTAACTGTACTTTTTTCCACCACTGTTATTATTTGACTGATCTGGCCCATTTGAGACCATATGGTGCTGAATGTGGCCCCTGAACTAAAACCAGTTTGACACCTCTGGCTTACAGGGTACTGATTCAGTTTCCATGTACAGATTGGGTCGCCACTGTGCAAAAGCCTGAACGCCTTAGAATGTCTTTTATTTAACCCTTTGTCCCCCAATTGGGAGGAAAGGGGTAAATTTTTTGGTTTGGTTGATTTGTTTGTTTGTCAGCAACTTTACACAAAAAGTAGTTGATAATGTCTATGAAGTTTTCAGTAAAGGTGTGAGGTACGGCATTCGCAACTTCAGTTTTTTTCAAGTCGACTTATCCATCAAAAAAGTCGAAGTCGAGTCGACGGGTCGCGATGATGTCATCACGTTGTCAGCGGAGGAACAACACAGACACACGTCTGTCCATCAATGAACAACTTGTATTAAAGTTCAGTGTAACGTAACAATGTCCACTGACAAGACACAAGCATCAGCATTTTAACCCCAACAAAACAGAGGCTAACGTGTTGTTTTAAATTTAACTGAACATCAGCAGGTGAACATATGTCACCTTGTCTGCATCTTGTCTGTGACAGCAGTGCAGACTGTCTGGGTCTGGTTTTAGAGCCCTTGGTCCAGACAAAATCTGGACATATGGTCACCCTACATAATTATAATGGGTGTTATTATTGTTGTTTTGAGGTCTCTGGAGGTCAAAGGTGACATATCGCAAATTTAACGCTGTATGTTTGTGTGTGTGTGTGTGTGTGTTTGTGTGTGTGTGTGTGTGTGTGTGTGTGTGTGTCAAACAGACTGTGATGGAAATGTACCTTGACTGGGTCATTAAAGGTCACTGATCACCATGAACCATGAACATTAATCTTATGATTATTCATCAGTTGAAATATTTCAATCACAGGTGGTGTCTTCAAATGGAGGATCAGCGATGGGTGAATAATAACTGATGTTTGATGGTTTGACCAACAAGTACATGAAAAACAAATATGTGCACCTTGGCGCAGGTCTGCGTTCTCAGAGTGCTTTTCTAGTTTTACAACTGAAGACAGAAAATTATATTAGATTAAATTATATTAACATTCCAGTAAGACTATTTTTCACAAACACTTTTAAGCATTCTCTGAATACTTGTTTATTTTTTGGCTTATTGTGACAATAAAAACATCAGAAACGTTTTTTTTGTCATAATAAAGTGGGTTAAACCCGTCTATTAAACAGCTGCTCTCACACTGAACATCCTCACTTCAGACTCTTTTAAAGTGGCTGCAGATGAATGATATTAAATGCCGTCCTGGGTTTGTGTTCATCATCCATTTTCTTCCTACTCAGACCCACCTCCCACTGCGCCCCCACTTCCTCATCCCAATTACTGAGTTAAAGGAAATGTGATGAGGAGTCGGTGTTGGTCACACGCCGCTGTAATATCAGCCGTGTCCAGTTGGCAGAGCGCCGCTCAAAAGGCGTTAGCTGATATAAATATTGACGACACTAATTTCTGGGGAGGGTTGATTGTAAAGTGTTTGGGGAGATGATGAAGCTGTCAGGATGTTAATCAATACTTCAGCCTTTTGTGTGCAGAGGCGTAAAAACAGAAAACCACTCAGTGTGCATTGGTTTGTACATGATCACATCTGCTGTGGACCAGATGAGACGCACACATCAGAGGGTCTGAAGAGGGTCCCTGGTGCATTTATTCCAATATGATAAAGCCTTTTTAAACCAATGGATTAATAATTTAGGTTAAAGAGTTATAACGATGAGGATCAGGTCCGTTTTATCAGCTGTGGTGTTAATGTTTACAGTGATGATGGATGAAACTGAAAAGTCATTATATTAATTCTGTGTTTTTGTAAAATGGGACATTTATGGGTCTGTGTCAAAGACCCACAACAGGTTTGTTGGATTAGTACACTTGTTATGACCGCATATGCATTCCTGTCTTTGTTTTAACCCATAAAGACCCAAATATCCTGTTGACTAAAAGCATCTACTGATGTAAACTGTTTAATACCTCCTGATCCAATAAATAAAAAATATGGTGATCGCTCATTTGAAGTTTTTGCAGCAGTTACAATCAACGACTGAGCTAGCTGTTTTTACATCTCAGTTAAAAACATATTTATTTAGGCGAGCATTTGACATGTCGTCGAGTGTCCATGTCTGTTTTATGTTGTTGCTATAGTTTTACAACTTGTTTTATCTATGTTTTTATCTTGGCTTTAGAATTGTTACTTGTTTTTATCTCATTTTGGAAAGCACCTTGTGCAGCTTTTGGTGTTGTAAAGTGCTATATAAATAACATTTGATTTGATTTGATTTTGATTTGAATTCTATCAATACATGTAAATAGTTTCTGTAAAGTACCGTCTGTCATATTTTCATGGTCATCACATATGACCCACACACAGAAAAGTTTGATCATTGTCTAGTTAAATAAATTATGCCAACAAAGTCACAATCAAAATAATTGAATAGATTTTAATTATTTCAAAAACTATTGATTTTTATTAAAGGTGTCATTGAGTTACCATGGTGATGGGTCACCCAGAGTTACCATGGTGATGGATCACCCAGAGTTACCATGGTGATGGGTCACCCAGAGTTACCATGGTGATGGATCACCCAGAGTTACCATGGTGATGGATCACCCAGAGTTACCATGGTGATGGATCACCCAGAGTTACCATGGTGATGAGTCACCCAGAGTTACCATGGTGATGGATCACCCAGAGTTACCATGGTGATGGGTCACCCAGAGTTACCATGGTGATGGATCACCCAGAGTTACCATGGTGATGAGTCACCCAGAGTTACCAACCCATGCTGTGTTTGCTGCGTGGTGTGTCCCCTCCACTGATGGATTTACCATCATTCAAAGAAAACAACAGAGAAACCAGACACTCAGTAAAAGTCTGTCCACTACACGTCATGTGGACGTCGTCACCCACGTGTGGTTAAGCCCCTCCCCCAATGCAGTGAATTTGAAGTAGCATTAGCATCTACAAGAGAAGATGGCACCACAGTAGCTGCTGCACAAACTGTAAAAAACTGTTGGATCAAACTAGTTCATGTGTCTCTGTGGAAATAAATGTTTTCAAAACAAGCAATGGCTCCAAACCTAGCTGGATGTTACTTTGGTAAAAGTAAACACACACAGAGACAGAGGGGAGGGGCAAGTGTTCATTCACACATTCTGAGCCAATCACAGACGCCTCATCAGCGCGTCATGGACATGTATGAGGAAGTAGAAGTAAACTCTGTTGTTCCACCTCCAGTCATTTTTCTACCGTGAAAAAAACAACTGGAAACAAAATAATCTGAAGGTTTTTATAAATAGAACCAACACACAATGAATTCAATAACAATGAAGAACAACAATATTAATAAATAAGCATAGAATGAGTCCTTTAAGTAAATGTAAAAATAATAATTACATACTTTACACCAATCATTCCCATGTATTGATAGGATTAGTGGATGATCAGGTATTAAATAGTTTATATCAGCAGATGCTTTTGGTCACTGGTGGACGTTTGGGTTTTTACTGCTTAAACTAAAGCTACTGTTTTACTTTGGTTTTCGCTGCTTCCTCTCTGTTGTAATTTGCACTGACGCGTGTATTCTGTCAAAGGGTTGTTTTCCATCCATCTGTCTCACTGGTCCGACTCCATTGAACAGTGATGCTGCCATGTTTCCAGATCTGAGTTTAATTACTGTAGAACAAATTAACATAACTAAGAAGATGGTGCCAGAGGAAAGCAGAAGAGACCCACTCACTCTGTTAAAAAAAACTAAAACAGAGCCATCCTCAAATAACACAACACTGGAATAAAGTGGGAAAAAATAGATCAGTTGTATTAGGATGTGGTCTGACATGAGCACATGTTTCATCTGTAAAATATAGACGCACTCATCATGTTCAGGCTAGAACTGAACAAAGAAAGAAAAGGATGAGTGACTGTAGCTGCATTTCCATTACCCTTGGAAATTCACAAAATGTAAATAGCGCTATAAAGATCTGGTAACGGTAATTTACGCTTTCATGGGGTGGTTTTTCAGATGTTTGAATATTGTAATATATCGCAAAAGCACAATGGAAACCGCCCCCCCCTCCCTCCCTTTCATCTACAAATGGACGTTCATCTATAGTCTGTCCGTCCATGGCAGTGGATCTGTCCTTCAGTCTGGTTCTCCTCAAGATTTTTCCCACTGGGTTTTGGAGTTTTTTCTTGTCGACAATGACAGGGGATGCTTGGGACTTTATCTATTTCTGTGTTTGATTGTGGGCTCCATAAATAAAATTGAATTGAATTGTAAACACTTTTTCTGCAATTATACATAATCATCAACTTTGCTGAGGCTGGTGCCCCCACGACCCGGATGAAGCGGGAGATGACGACGACGACGAGTCAAATGTGTCTCCTATTATCTGGTTCTCAGAACAGGTTGTGAGTTTGTAAAGGACAATAGTAACACACTTTTGAATAGGCACTGGTTCCTGAGGGAAACGACAGTTGCAACAAGAAGCTCAATAGTCTCACACAGGTCAATGAATGTGTCTCGAGTCGTTCTAAAATTTTGGATCCACAGTTCGTCTGTAAATTCATCATCCACTATCTTCTCCCAGAAAACTGTGATTCATGGTCTTTGCCAAACATAAGGACTTGGCCGTTGAACCATCGCCCGAAGTCTGCGTCTCCTGTTGAAATCTGACATGGCCACCGCAGTCGCCGTAACCATAACAACGCGTAGAAGCAACGGGTTTTGGGGCGTCCATCTTCCAGCAGTGAAATCTTGCAGGATGATATTTCACGAGAGTTACGACACTCCTGCCAAGAATAACTGTCAATGGAAACACGTTCAAAGCACAAATATACTTTGTTGCTAAAAAATGTAATAGAAATGGAAGGACCTGGACGTTCAGTCAATAGTTCATGTGTATTTTTAACCCATAAACACTTCCTCTCTATCTAACCATTCTTAAGTGATTTTTCACCATTTATTTTAATACGATCCTCTATATTTTTACATGTTACTCTTTAAATATGTTTATGCTTTGCTGTTTTTTTTTTTTTTTTTAGAATATTATTCTGGTAACCACACCTGCCATTTTCTCCCATAAACACAGGCCTTTTTAAAAAAGTTAAATAATGTAATTACACTAACAAACGGGTCATTTATAATGAAAATTAACTGACAGAGAACATTTTCACCGCCTCGTATGCGTTCATCTATGTGAAAAGTAGATCATATATTAAATTAGATGGTGATGGCAGTGTTTAAATGTGGTCCACTCCGAACCGTTCATCCAGAACACGTTCCATTCATCATGACAAACCCATGGAACAGGTTCTCCACCCCCCCCCACCCCCCACCCCTCATCCATCACCACTGCTTCATGAACACTGGACAGACTGAGCTCCACTGGTTAAGTAGTGTTCGTTAGCAGATCCACACACCCACTTCAAGTGATTAATTAAAACAGCGAAGGTGAATATAGTGATGATGGAAATAACGACTATAACGAAGGTGATGATGATGATGAAGAAAAAGAAGATGAGGAAGACCGCAATGAGAGACATGACTATGATGACAATGCCGAAGATGATGATGATGATGATGATGATGATGATGGTGATGGTGATGATGATGATAGGTCATGATAACGACTGGTTTATCAGCAAATTCATTTAAACTAACCCTGTTCAGACCACACACACACACGCGCGCGCGCACACACACGCACACACACACACGCACACACACACGCACACACACACGCACACACGCACACGCACACACACACACACACACACACACACACTTTCATATGTCACCTGTGGGTCTTTTCTCATTAGATGAAAATTATTCAGCCCATGAACCGTGAACAATGACGTTAATTGTTAATTTCTCCGTGAAAATTCCTGATCCCAGACGTCACGGCTTCATCAGGATCATTTCTGATCCTGTGTGTGTTTTCACTTCCTGATGATCTGCACCCACACTGCAGCGATGGATGACCCAACTGCTCACAGGTGACCCATAGACAGGTGACACATGTGACCCACAGACAGGTGTGACACATGTGACCCACAGACAGGTGTGACACATGTGACCCACAGACAGGTGTGACACATGTGACCCACAGACAGGTGTGACACATGTGACCCACAGACAGGTGACACATGTGACCCACAGACAGGTGTGACGCATGTGACCCACAGATGGGTGTGACACATGTGACCCACAGACGGGTGTGAGGCATGTGACCCATAGACGGGTGTGACACATGTGACCCACAGACAGGTGACACATGTGACCCACATACAGGTGACGCATGTGACCCATAGACGGGTGTGACACATGTGACCCACAGACAGGTGACACATGTGACCCACAGACAGGTGTGACACATGTGACCCACAGACAGGTGACACATGTGACCCATAGACAGGTGTGACACATGTGACCCACATACAGGTGACACATGTGACCCACAGACGGGTGTGAGGCATGTGACCCACAGACGGGTGTGACGCATGTGTCCCACAGACGGGTGTGACACATGTGACCCACAGACCTAAAAAAATTCCATACAACAAAACTAGTCCTTTATCAGAAATAGTACAAAATTAAAATGTGCGTCATGTTTAAAATAGAATCAAAACAGTGAAAGTGTTTGTACCGCAGTAATGCAGCGCTTTAGCACCTGCAGTAATGTGACAACTGATCCTCTGTAGTGAAGGAGAAGCTATCGGTTTACTGTTCCCACCCTCACCTATGGTCATGAGCTTTGGGTCATAACTGAAAGAATGAGGTCACGGGTACAAGCGGCCGAAATGAGTTTCCTTGGCAGAGTGGGCGGGGCTCAGCCTTAGAGATAGGGTGAGAAGCTGGGACATCTGGGAGGAACTGGGAGTAGAGCCGCTGCTCCTCCATGTCCTGAGGTGGCCCGTGAGGACGCCCCCCCCAGGGAGGTGTTCCAAACATGTCCATCTGGGAGGAGACCCCAGGACTGACCCAGGACTGACCCAGGACCGACCCAGGACACGCTGGAGGGATTATATCTCTCGGCTGGCCTGCGAACACCTCGGGATTATCCTGGAGGAGCTGGGCTGAGGGAAGTCTGGGCTGATTGGCTGAGGCTGCTGCCCCCGAGACCCGAACCCGGATAAAGCAGAAGACGACGAGTACGAGTATGAGAGTGATTGTCTATATATGGAGACTCACACAGGGTGTACCACGCCTTCACCCTTTGTAACTGGTTTAAGCCCCCAGTGACCCCTGCGACCCTAGTGAGGATAAAGCGGGTTCAGACGATGAGTTGTTGAGCTTTAATTTGTTAAATATTGAAAGACTGTGAAAATAAAATGATCTCTAAGTGATTTTAGAAACTCAATGTAGATTAATTAGTGTTAATGCTTCATTTGCTGCAGCTCGGGTCAATCAAAAGTTCTGAGTAGGGGGAGCAGAAATAAGCCAAATAATGTTAATTATACATTTTGTTTTTTGTATATAATAAAAATATTCATTCATTGGTTGGAAATCTGGGTCTGTGTAAAGACGACACATCTGTCATGTTCACAAACCCATGAAAATAAGATGAAAAAAGCTGTAAAACATGTTCTTAATTCTTAACTCTGTTCTGCTGAGCACAAAACAAGTGGAAAAAAGAATGTTTTGTTGCATTTTAATTAAGCTGGAGCCTGGCTGTGGTTGTTTCTGTGGCATTCGGTGGCTGCCTCTAAATACTTCTGTCTCTCTCTTTGAGCCTCATGGGCTTTTTCTCAGATCACAAACACGACGCTGCTTAGCAACTTCCAACGACTGTGAATGTGTGAGCACAACGTTTGGATGAGAGGCTCAGACTTCACAGAAAAAAAAGAAGAGCGTCTGAATCCAACATATAAAAATACCTGCATTACATTAAGATTCACTTGTTTGGTTCCAGTGAGGTTTTTATGCTAAACTTCCACTAAGTGCATCAGTAGCTGCGTTTCCATTTCAGTTTTTCACTAAACAATAGCGATATTCCTCAAAGGTTAACAAAGTATATTTACACTTTGAATGTGTTTCCATTGGCGGTTGTTCGAGGGTAGGTGTTAGATTGGATCAGCTGGACGGACGGGGGGGCGGTGCTCAGGACGTTCTCCTCAGGATGCAATTTGAACACTCTGAGATAATGATCATAACATTATAAACTGTTAAATTTCACACTTTTGAAAGAATAAGATTTGGTAAAATCTATCCAGACCGCCGAGGACGACTCTAGGTCTAAAGTAAAGATGAATGGAATGAACAAAAACAGTGGTGAGTGTAAACGTGTCTGCCCAAAGCAAACATTAACCCTAAATACTGACACGAGACCAATAGTTGACAAGTATCTTAAAGGAGTCATTCTATGGTTATTTCATTAATATTGTTTATTGTTATTGAATTCATTGTGTGTTGGTTCTATTTATAAAAACCTTCAGATTATTTTGTTTCCAGTTGTTTTTTTCACGGTAGAAAAATTACTGGAGGTGGAACAACAGAGTTTACTTCTACTTCCTCATACATGTCCATGACGCGCTGATGAGGCGTCTGTGATTGGCTCAGAATGTGTGAAGGAACACTCCCCCCTCCCCTCTCACTCTCTGTGTGTGTTTACCATCCCAGAGTAACATCCAGCTAGGTTTGAACCACATGAACCAGTTTGATCCAACAGTTTTTTTACAGTTTGTGCAGAAGCTACTGTCCCACATGGGTGGGGCTAAAGTCCATCTGTCGTCAGACGGACCATCTTTTTCTGGGTCCCTGGTTCATGTTGTTGTTTAGTGTGAATGCAGTATGCAGCCAGTGGAGGTGATGAACCACTGTTAAAGGAGCATGTGTTGGTAAGTCTGGGTGAGCCATCACCATGGTAACGCTGGGTGAGCCGTCACCGTGGTAACGCTGGGTGAGCCGTCACCATGGTAACGCTGGGTGAGCCATCACCATGGTAACGCTGGGTGAGCCATCACCATGGTAACGCTGGGTGAGCCGTCACCATGGTAACGCTGGGTGAGCCGTCACCATGGTAACGCTGGGTGAGCCGTCACCATGGTAACGCTGGGTGAGCCGTCACCATGGTAACGCTGGGTGAGCCATCACCATGGTAACGCTGGGTGAGCCATCACCATGGTAATGCTGGGTGACCCATCACCATGGTAATGCTGGGTGACCCATCACCATGGTAACGCTGGGTGACCCATCACCATGGTAACGCTGGGTGACCCATCACCATGGTAACGCTGGGTGGGCCATCAGATTCCAAAAGGATAAAAGTGGAAAAGTGGCTTTAGTGGACTGACACCTTTAAGGGAAAGGTGGGGTCTGCGGGGTCCACATGGAGGATTCAACGTGGGCGGGTCAGGGTCTCCAACTCGGTGCTGGGAGGATCCTCCCTCGGGACATCCCCGTCTCACATATATATGATAGTCAAAATGAATAATTTATAGCTTTTATTTTAAACATGTTTTTATTTTGCAGGACTGCCGCTCATAAATGTGTCCTTGTTGCACTGCTGCACTGCTGTCCATTGGGTCGTGCAGGAGTGCAGAGCTGTAATTCATAACAATGCATTGAACTGTCGGAAGCAAATCAGAGCAAAAACACTGAATGCACTCGACCATGGGCTGCTGGGTTCGGCCCGAAAACGACTGAGTTCAGATTTCAGACACAATAGGTTTTCACTAAGTGTGAAAAGTGTAATTTTCCACTGGTCACTATTTTATGGATATGTGGTGAAATATACGTCACTTTAATCCGGGTCTGGAGGTTTGGGTTAGTTTATTTGTCTCATGCGTCAAACATCAGCTCCGTCACTTCAACAAATGTTAACATGTGGAAGATAATTAAAGACAGATCTAACTAGTCTGTATGTAGAACCTCAATTTAAAAAACACCATTAATATCTTCAATGTTATTTATCCTTCGGGCCAGATTGGACCCTTTGGCGGGCTGGATTTGGCCCCGGGCCTTATGTTTGACACCTGTGCTTTAGAGCTTCCATCAGCGTTAAAACACAGCAGGAGTTCAATCAGAGAATCAAATCAAAGACTTTAACATGCATCAACTCACTTAGTATTAACCCAGTTCATCTGTCAGCTGACCTACAACATCATCATCATCATCATCATCATCATCATCGTTGTCTAGTTTATGAACCTGCTGTGACATTAGATTTGATGGTTCTCTGATGTTTTGCTGCATTAATTGTTAATTGCTTGGAACATCCTGTAAAACGCCACAGGCTGAAGTGATTTATACAAATGAGCAAAAGCAAATCTGTTTATTTATCAGAAATATTCACAGCACGTTTAAAGACGCCGCTTGATGAGTGTCATATGAATGTGATGTGGTGGAATTAAATTAGATTTTTAATTAAACTCAATTTGTAATTCGATTCTGAATAAAGACCTCAGTGCCTCTGAACTCCATCTGTTTTCAGAGTTTAACCCATAAACACCCAGAGACAAACGTTAGGTGGGGAGTTAGGTACCATATTTTCTGGCTTTTTATCTCATAACTTATTACAAGGAATTTCCGTGCAGATTCCAGTGCAATTACTCAGCAGCTTCCAGGTAATAGTGACACTAACAGCTTTCATTTCAAGTATAAATAAAATGCTAATTATATGAAATTAATCTGTAGTTACTGAAATGATGAGTCCAGGCTTTACTTGTTTTTCTTGAATTACCTGAAAAACAAGAAGGTATTTAACAGGAAAATACACAGCATCAGGGCTGTAAAAGGCATTATTACTTGTTCCCACTCAGTTACTTAGTTATTAGCAAGAAAAGAGACTAAATCTAGTCAGTGCTGTAGTAAGATAGCCTAGGATCTAGACTGTCCCCAGTGGCCGCAAACTGCATTTGCTACGGGGAGAGTCTAGAAAGTCTAGGCGAATTTGTGGGCGGGATAACCGCTGTCTGTCAAGTTTTCTCTTTACACAACGCCACGCTATTGGATGGGTAACCAGTCAGACCTTGGCGGAGGTCTGCTGCTCTCAGAGTGCTTTTCTAGTTTGTAATAAGTGGTTCCAGAGGCATTTTTTACCATGAAATCACATCAAAATGACCATAGATATATCCTGTTATTATCAATCTGTGATGTAAAGTGTCACCCTTATTGGTATAATAATAATAATAATAATAATAATAATAATAATAATAATAATAATAATAATAATAATAATAATAATAATAATAATAATTAAAGCCTTGTTCTATTTTATTGTATGTGTCAGATGTTAATCACCCTCTGGTTAAAGGATCAGATGGTTCTGTGGGACTCACATGATCATCCACAAATAGTGAAGGGAGTAACGAACACTGTCTTTTCCACTGGATAACTCGCATATGCTCATTAGGAAGAAACTGTGGCTAAATCAGGGAGTAAATTGGTCTCTCAACCATCACGTCTTTACACCGGCTGAGCGCTGTTGTCTTTGAGGAGGCAATCAGTGCCAGAAGTCATCGACAGCAAACACCTTCAAAATGAAAACAGACAGGACGACGAACGAGTGAAAATACACAGATTGTATGTTTGTTAGCGGCTAAAAGCTCCTGAATCCACAGAGCATGAAAATGGAGGGTCAAAGTAAAAAGAAGTGTGAGAGAGAGAGAGAGAGAGAGAGAGAGAGAGAGAGAGAGAGAGAGACAGACAGAGGGAGAGACAGAGGGAGAGAGAGAGAAAGACAGAGAGACAGAGGGAGAGAGAGACAGACAGAGAAAGAGACACAGAGAGAGAAAGACAGACAGAGGGAGAAAGACAGAGAGACAGAGGGAGAGAGAGACAGAGAGAGAGAAAGACAGAGAGACAGAGGGAGAGAGAGACAGACAGAGAAAGAGACACAGAGAGAGCGAGACAGAGAGAGAGAGACAGAGACAGAGAAAGAGACACAGAGAGAGAAAGACAGACAGAGGGAGAAAGACAGAGAGACAGAGGGAGAGAGAGACAGAGAGAGAGAGAGAAAGACAGAGAGACAGAGGGAGAGAGAGACAGACAGAGAAAGAGACACAGAGAGAGAGAGAGACAGAGAGAGAGAGACAGAGAAAGAGACACAGAGAGAGAAAGACAGACAGAGGGAGAAAGACAGAGAGACAGAGAGACAGAGAGACAGACAGACAGACAGACAGATAGATAGATAGATAGATAGATAGATAGATAGATAGATAGATAGATAGACAGACAGACAGACAGACAGACAGACAGACAGACAGACAGACAGACAGACAGACAGACAGACAGACAGATAGACAGACAGACAGACAGACAGATAGATAGATAGATAGATAGATAGATAGATAGATAGATAGATAGATAGATAGATAGATAGATAGATAGATAGATAGATAGATAGATAGATAGATAGATAGATAGATAGATAGATAGATAGATATGATTTGTTCGATTAAATAAAATATTTCAAGGAAACATTGATGTGGGAAAACTATGAGTAGTTGGTGACAAATGAGATGATGTATTAGATTTTCTTGGCTGTTGTTTGGGAGCTTCATTCGTCTCCGCTGAGCTCTTGTTTCACCAGATCACATGGGATCAGCTTTAACAGTGTTTTAATTATTATTATATAACGAAGCATCCAACACTTTTTGGTGCAGTTGAACAGGTCTGTGTTACTGATGCTTTATTCTATTAACATATATATTTATTTAACTGATGATCAAACACAAGTTATTATTTTAAATTAAATGACAGAGTGGGACTTGAACCACCAACCCTTTGATTAATGTTCAGTCAGTGAAGACACATTTATCCACTGAGACCAATACAATATAAACTTTTACTTTTAACACATATTAGGGGGTAGTATTGGGGCGTTGGAACCAATCAGGCCTTTTATATGTAAAATGTGACTTTATGGTAGAAAACCACTTATGGAACAAATTAATTTCGTTAGTTGAACTCCCACTATATTACATATAGTGGGAGTTCATGCTTCAGTGCTTCAGCCTGTACATTGTCTTCAGGTGTTTAGTGTTTTAACACCTGCTGCACCAACGCACAGACAAGTAGAAACACATGAATAATTTACAACAAACTTCCATGAGTGAGTGGTTTAAGTTTAATACCCACTGAAGACTGCTCAGCTTTCGGGGAGGACCGATGATGGTCACACACATGCACTAAATAGTATAATATATGTCTGCCAGACTGGAATATGCACTGATCTCGACCACTGTTGACTCCCCCTCTGTGGGGTTAAAAGATATAATAGATAAATAAATAAATAAATAAATAAATACATGAATAAAATAAGTGAATGAATAGAAAAATAAAATAAATAAAATAAAAAATAAGAGCAAAATGCAGACAACTTAGAAAAATGAAAGGAAAAAAAAGGGAAAAGAAGAAGAAGGAAGGTAGGAAAAAAGAAAACAATAAACAACAAAAAAACTCTATTTGTTACCTACTTTCCTATCTGCTCATTTGTTTTTAGTTGTTTTTTTTTGTATATATGTCTATGTTTAGTACTTCAGTTATTGATTATTGGTATTGTTATTATTGTTATTGTTATTATTTTATTTATCATCATTTTTGTACTATGCACTATATTACTATGAGATGAATTTAGGTTATTGGGGAAGTGAAGAAGGGGTAGAATTAAATAAACTTATGCTTCATCCTACTCCTTTTCGGACATGTCATTGTTATTTTTATTATTGTTGTATTGATTATTGTTGCACTTTGCACATGTTCGAAATAAATCATTCAAATCAAATCAAGACAGAACATGGAGGGAATAATGACGCTGTCACTTTATAACTGAGGCCGTTTAATGAACTGGAGGAAACAAACGACACCACTACTGGGGAACTGGAGAAAAGAATGTTTGTTTGTTATGATCTTTTTCTCACAACTGCCCACCAAGGACCCCAGTGAGACCCTCAGTGAGTCCTGTCAACATGAACTATGAAGGTTAGAGACAGTGTTTTATTAAATTCTCCCAACAGTTCGACAGGAAGCAGCTTGTTTTGTGCTACATGACACAAAGACAGGATGGACGGGTTCAAAACTTTACCCATATTTACTGAATATTGAAAAAAACAGAAGTGTGTTTTTTTTCCATTAATCACAGCTGTAAATACACTGACCATCCCAAAAAAAAAAAAAAAAAAGCACATGGAATATTTCACTGCATCACCTTTGGTTCTGATTCCAGTAGACTGACACTTCATTTAAGTTAATAGTTCAGATCCTTCCATGATTAATAATGTTTGAGCTGGAACCACTTATTTAATCTAACTGAAGCAGTAAGTGTCCTCTCATGTCTGGAATGTTTAACAGATTGGACTGACCAGAGTCATGACCACCTACCATGGTTAAGTTATTAATTATTATCATCATCATCATCAATAATAAAAAATAAAGAGACTATGGATGGAAAGAAATCCAATAAACCTTATCGTACATAAATATCATGTGGTAAAAAAGTAAATGTAGTCAAACACTGCATGTGCCACTTTTTTTTGGATGGGCAGTGTAGAGCACAGACTCTGCCAAGGCAGACCCCCCCCTAAATGACCTAAATGAGTGACAGGTGTCTCTTTCACTTCTTCTCTGACCAACCCCCTGAAACACCCAGTTTTTTCTTCTTCTCAGAGCCAACCAATCAGAGCGATGAACATGGATTTCGTAGACAGCGTCACCGGAAGAACACACCAGAATGTAGTCTCAAAACGAGTGCAGCAGCTTAGCGAGCTAGTTGGCGTTTGGCTACCAGGCTAGTAGTAGGATTGTAGCACAGAGTTAAGTAGGCTATTTGGTGAGTGTAGAACGGTAGAAAACAGAATGGCACTAAACGACTGTTGCCGATCACCAGCGGGTTGTGCAGACCCATACGTCGTCCCACTACCGGAGCCAGCTGATAAATCAAACTTTTGCCATACCCGGTGGGCAAAACTCCGACAACGTCCCTTTTTTCCAAAAGCAGCTTAAGTGCCGTTTTCTGCTCCTCTCGCAGGGAAAACTGTCATTTTAAATCACCTAGCGTTGCTGCCAAAGCCAGCTCCAATGGTTGTTCCTGGTGATGAGCCATGTTGTCTAGCAGCTAGCAACTGGTGTTACGGCAATGTGTGCTAGCTAGCAGCTACGCCTTCTTCTTCTCTTTGGTGTGCTAGCTGCTACGTCTCTGCGACTACAACATTACGTGTCGTATTTGTGTCGTCATGAGGCAGGGTGGGCTCCAATCCCGCCCCTCGTGATTTGATTGGCCCGGTACATTTTGGATTTTCAGATCCTAGGCTGTCTAGTCTGTCTCCCCGTAGCAAATACCATTTGCGGCCACTGGGGACAGACTAGATCCTAGGCTAGAACTAAAGCACAATTCAGACCAAAATGGAAAAGTACTGCGGAGGCTTTTCCAGTTAATACATGGAACATGGAAACATTCACTAGAAACAGAAAAAGTTTCAGAATATGTTGTCAATTATTTACACTTAAAATTTACACTTAAAAGGACAATTACGGTGTGGTTATGTTATGGATGATGTCACGATGCAATCTGGTGACTTTTCAGAGAGCCCACAGTGACTTATTGTGATTTTCTTTTTCTTTTGCTACCTCTTCTATATGAACCAGAGGATCTGGAAATAAAATGTTCCCAGTTCTATTGTCTGTAAATGAGTTCTTTACATCTCACTGAAAAGTTCCTCTTTAGGTAATTCTGTCTGATTTTAAGTGTGAGGAGGGATTTGGACTAGAAATGAGAAAAATACACTTGGTAACATTTCGATTTTTCCAGTGTAAGAGTGAGTTTAGTTAAATATGAGGCTTTGAATTGGATTATCATGGTTAAAGCAGTGTGTGTCCACTGGTCTGTGTCTGTTCCAACACTCAGGAACAGTTTTTCTGCTTCACACATTAATAAGCAGCGTTCACAGGCTTGAATCAGGGTCATTTTCCGGAATTAAAATAACATCCATGACCAAACTTGAATTATGCCACAGTAACAAGGTGTGGGACTGACAAATAGGAACACCTGCAGCTTCAAAATGAATGTTTAATTTCCCTGTTAATGAAAATGCAAACCTCAAGATAATTAAGGTTAAATTAAAAACTTCATACCTTCATTAAAATAAATCATGTCTGTACTTGTGTCTAATTACTCATTCATTTCTTTCTATATTTGTTATTTGTTTGTATTTTGTGAGAACGATCTTTATGATTTTAATTGTTTTATCAGTGCTATTGTTCTGTGATCCTTTCCTCCACCAAGGAGCTATTACATTTGAGTCCGTTTGTCTGTCTGTCTGTCTGTCTGTCTGTCTGTGAGCTGGGGTTTAACTCCTGACTCCCAAAATAATAAAAATAGCCTGTAACATGATAACCTTACCTGGCCCTACAGCATGTAGTCACAGTTAAAATGTCTGTCCACTTTTAATACCCTGTAATATTTCATCTCCAGAAATATGGTAATATGTCCTTTTCATGTCCTCTATTACTGGAAACACCTCTGAGACTCATCAATAACTCACACTCAGCCTCTCTCTCCACTGTTAGTTCATTTAGCTGTGACATGCTTTGCCTAAATGCATCTACACATACATCTATCAATGTCACCGCCGGCCTTTTTGGTTCTTTTAAGCCAACACACTGGTCTGTAAACACACACATCATTCTGATTTGCTTTTGGTTGTTTAATATAACGATAGACTGAGCTACTCACACTACAATAACTATTGACCTATTTACCACAGCCTCATACCCTGGTTCTGAACACATTAATGACATTTTAATAACACGTATATACACAGCTCCTACTGAAGAAAAAAACAGTGAATGTGAGGATGGAGGGAAATGAAGGGAAGTGGAGATGAACTGGCGACACAACAGGAGTGAGTGGTGGAGGTGGGGGTCCAGGTGGAGGAGGGGGTCCAGGTGGAGGTGGGGGTCCAGGTGGAGGAGGGGGTCCATGTGGAGGTGGGGGTCCAGGTGGAGGTGGAGGTCCAGGTGGAGGAGGGGGTCCAGGTGGAGGAGGGGGTCCATGTGGAGGTGGGGGTCCAGGTGGAGGTGGGGGTCCAGGTGGAGGAGGGGGTCCAGGTGGAGGAGGGGGTCCATGTGGAGGTGGGGGTCCAGGTGGAGGAAGGGGTCCATGTGGAGGTGGGGGTCCAGGTTGACGTGGGGTTCCAGGTGGAGGAGGGGGTCCAGGTGGAGGAGGGTGTCCAGATGGTGGTGGGGGTCCAGGTGGAGGTGGGGGTCCTGGTGGGGGTGGGGGTCCAGGTGGAGGTGGGGGTCCACGTGGAGGTGGGGGTCCATGTGGGGGTGGGGGTGGGGGTCCAGGTGGAGGTAGTAATTGAGTCCTGTTCTTGCATTTTCCCACCCGGCCCCTGACAGTGTGACGTGAGCAGCTCCATGAGTGGAGGAGGGCCGATGAACGGGGAACCAGGAACAGATCCAACAAACAACATTAATTACTGCAGGACGAACAATTATGCATCAACACGTCGAACACGAGCAGGAGATGTTGGATACCTCCACAAACTACCTTCATCTCTTCTGCACCCAACGCCGTCCATTTATCACCGACCGACCAGGTTGCCGTGGGTTACAACTAATGAGCCGTTACCACACTATTACCCAGAATACATTGCTTTAGCCGTGAGATGGAGGGGAACAGTGAAGACACGTGTGATTGGGTGCGTGAGTGTACGTGTTTGTTTGTTCACAAACAATAATAAGGATATTTTGTGAATTGAACATATGTTTCTGTGTTTTGGGTTCTCATACAGACACTCAGCTGATGACTATAAACTGGGGCGGTAATAGCATCTGTTATGGGCTCTTTATAAAATACAAAATGTACAAATGTTGGGCTGGGGGTGTGGGGTGGGGGTGTGTAGCAGATAGGACTGCATCATATTAGAAAAACTGACATTGAGATGTTTTTTTTTTAACCCTGCGATATGTATGGTGATGTGAAAAACTCCTCAGTAGTAACATTATTATAATGAAAATTATTATTATTATTATTATTATTATTAAAATTATTATTATTATTATTATTATTATTATTATTATTATTATTATTATTATTATTATTATTATTATTATTATTATTATTATTATTATTATTATTATTATTATTCTGAAAAGTATTATTATTATTATTATTATTATTTTTAAAATTGTTATTATTATTATTATTTTTAAAATTATTATTATTATTATTATAGGAGTTATATTATGGGATGGTCTGAGTGATGAGTTGAAACAGTTTAGATCTCTGTTGAGTTTCAAAAAACATTGAAAGGAAAGTTAATTAAGGAGTACCATGTCAAATGATTAATATTTGATATGACTAAGATGAATAATTTAGGGTAAAATGTAGTTTTTTTTTTGTTTTCTCTCTTGTCTTTTATTTGTTGTATTACTGATATTCTGATGATTCTATGGGTTGTATAGGATAAGTCAAATAAGCCTAGACTTCTGCTGCTACTAATATATATATATATATATATATATATATATATATATATATATATATATATATATATATATATATATATATATATATATATATATATATATATATATATATATATGTATATATATATACTTATATATATATATATAACTTGTTGGTTTCAGGTAATTGTCTGTTGTTGGTTGCTCATTTTTCAGTCTTGTTACCATAGTGACTCAGTCCAAACTGCTCAGTGTGTGTCAGGTTCTATTGAAATTAGAAAATGTTGAGCCCATTTATGTCCTACATTAACAGGACCTGTCATGTGACTATTGCAAGCACATACATTGCGACGTTGATGCTCAAACACTATATTATGCAGCTCAACAGAAGCACATCTTCCTGTAAAAGGTCAGAAAAATAACTTTCATTCATGCTGCTCACTGCAGTGGACAGATGTTCTACAGCTGTTCTCTTCTATATTTATGAGTTTGGTGGGTTATTCATCATCCAGTACACTGACCATTACTGGACCTTTTTTGTTCTTGATGAATAAAAAAACTAACTTCTACTAAAACTAACTAACTTCTACAGTACTAAGCTGAATAGCTGATTTGTTAGTTTGTGATAGGTCCATTTCCTATCATGTGATCATATATATATATTTCATTGTATACATTTAAAGAAGGGGCTTTTCTTCCAGACCATCAAGTGGGTTTGGCCTCATTTTTATCCACAAGTGTAAAGGTGTCATTTTGCTGAAAACACTTTTTCACTTTTCTCCTTTTGGAAGCTGATGGGTCACCCAGAGTTACCATGGTGATGGGTCACCCAGAGTTACCATGGTGATGGGTCACTCAGAGTTACCATGGTGATGGGTCACCCAGAGTTACCAACACATGCTGCATTTGCTGCGTGATGTGTCCCCTCCTCTGATGGATTTACCATCATTCATAGAAAACAACAGAGAAACCCCACCTGGGGTTAAGCCCCTCCCCCTTTACAGTCAATCTGAATTAGCATTAGCATCTACAAGAGAAGATGGCGCCACAGTAGCTGCTGCACAAACTAGAAAAAAATGTCAGAGCAAACTGGTTCATGTGTAGAAATAAGCATCATTTTATCTGTATGTTTTCAAAACAAGCGACGGCACCAAACCTAGCTGGATGTTACTCTGGGATGATAAACACACACAGAGCCATATATATATACATATATATACATACATATATATATATATATATATATATATATATATATATATATATATATATATATATACATATATATATATACCACCCACCGGGTTGGTGGGGGGTGGGGAGTCCTTGCCCCAAGTGGAGGAGTTTAAGTATCTTGGGGTCTTGTTCACGACTGAGGGAAGGATGGAACGGGAGATGGACAGGCGGATCGGTACGGCGTCTGCAGTGATGCGGACGTTGTATCGGTCCGTCGTGGTGAAGAAGGAGTTGAGCCGAGAGCCGATTTACCGGTCAATCTACGCTCCTACCCTCACCTATGGTCATGAGCTTTGGGTCATGACCGAAAGGACAAGATCCCGGATACAAGCGGCCGAAATGAGTTTCCTCCGTAGAGTGGCTGGGCGCACCCTTAGGGATAGGGTGAGGAGCTCAGTCACCAGGGAGGAGCTTGGAGTAAAGCCGCTCCTCCTCCACATCGAGAGGGGTCAGCTGAGGTGGCTCGGGCATCTGTTTCGGATGCATCCTGGACGCCTCCCTAGGGAGGTGTTCCGGGCATGTCCCATCGGGAGGCGGCCGCGGGAAAGACCCAGGACACGCTGGAGAGACTATGTCTCTCGGCTGGCCTGGGAACGCCTCGGGGTCCCCCCTGAAGAGCTAGAGGAGGTGTCTGGGGAGAGGGAAGTCTGGACCGCCCTGCTTAGGCTGCTACCCCCGCGGCCCCGGATGAAGCGGTTGTTAATGAATGAATGAATGAATATATGTATAAATCTTACTTAATTAAGATCATGGCTTATGGGCGCTCGGTAAGAATTAACCTTCTTTGAGTCTTTCCATTGTCTTTTCATCATTTTAATATCACATATATAGTTTACAATTAGTTACAAAGAGTTTAAAGATTATTTCAAAGTGACATAGTTTGAAGTTAAAAGTCTTTTGTCAAAGGTCTGAGGTCAGTCTGCCTGGGAGGCAACCTGAGGTCTTTTGTTTGTATCGCTGACCCCTCCTCCTGTGCTTCAGGTAATTTTCCGTTCCTTCTGAACAGTTGGGTGTCTTGCTCTGTGTCCCATTGTTGTCCATCCCCCGTCCATTCCTCAGAGCCTGTGACATCCTGCTCCTCTGTTGCAGCTTTGTCACAAAACCCAAAAATCTTACAAAGATATAAAACATGACATTAATACTTATATCTTGTAATTTTCCAATACACGTGTCATGCACACGTATGCAGAAGTACCAGTAAACTCTGTTTGACCTCAAGTAATTTTTCTACTGTTTCAGCTGGAAAAAAAGCAGCAATCTGAACCTTTTTTTAAATAGAACCAACGCACAATAACAATAGAGAACACAGTAATATTAATGAAATGACCATGGAATGACTCCTTTAAGACAATTTCAATATTTCCTTGAATAAAGCAGACCTATTATAGTCAGTGTTAACTCTCATGATGTGAGTTTTCAGAACCTACAGAGTAGCTTTGCATGATTTCCAGCTCTAAAAACTCCATAGTTATCTCATACTGGTGTTCACAAAAGTCCAGATCCAAGCCCATTTCTGCCTCTGCCTGAAATGCATGGTTTTGGCTTATGGCTAATCTGCTGTTCTCTGATTGGCTAGCTCAGTGGAGGCTTGCGGGAAGGCAGAGTAAGAGACAGACTGAGGTTTTTGGGTCCGCCCCCACATGTGTATTTGCTTACTGAGTTATCAAGTCACGCGCTTTTCGGTCTTAATATACATTTCTCTGTTGCACTGCTCTCACTATTGAACCAAGATGAATCAACCACCTTATTATTTTGGACCACTCGCATGTTATGTTACAGCGCTATAAATAAATACAAATGAATACAAATAAATACAAATAAATACCTTTTGCTGTGGCTGTCGGCAACAGTTTTATGGTTGGGACATCTTTTGGAAATGAAAACAGTTGATATTTTCCTTCACAGTTGAAAAAACCATGAACTGGTTTTGGAGACATCTTTGGAAATGGAACTCCCAGGAAAGTTTGAATTATATGCCAGGTGGGCGTGTTTTGGGACCGGTTCCACGCTGTTGGAGGACGCTTCCACCTGACGTCATGTTTTGTACACATCTGGTGAACATCTGGCAACGACCTGTTTATAGTGACAGGAAACCAGGTCGCAGGATTACGGCATAAACACTATAGTTCATGTTTTGTAACTTTGCTGATGTTTGCAGTCGACATCCGACATTATATGATGTATATACGTATGTAGAAGAACATGGATCGACATAATAGATCTTTAAATATCTTTCCCTTAGCTCGTTCAATCAATCATAATGTTAGCTAGCTCGGTCTGAACTAGCTAGGTCACAGATAATTCTGCTGAAAAGGAGCAGAGGACTAGCCTAGCCACACTAGCTCCTCCTAGCATCAATAAATCTAATGTTCTATTGTAGTAGCCTAGCCACGCTAGCTCCTCCTAGCATCAGTAAATCTAATATTCTATCGTAGTAGCCAAGCCACGCTAGCTCCTCCTAGCATCAGTAAATCCAATGTTCTAACGTAGTAGCCTAGCCACACTAGCTCCTCCTAGCATCAGTAAATCTAATGTTCTATCGTAGTAGCCTAGCCACGCTAGTTCCTCCTAGCATCAGTAAATCTAATGTTCTATCGTAGTAGCCTAGCCACGCTAGCTCCTCCTAGCATCAGTAAATCTAATGTTCTATCGTAGTAGCCTAGCCACACTAGCTCCTCCTAGCATCAGTAAATCTAATGTTCTATCGTAGTAGCCTAGCCACGCTAGCTCCTCCTAGCATCAATAAATGTAATGTTCTATCGTAGTAGCCAAGCCACGCTAGCTCCTCCTAGAAATCAGGAAATCTAATGTTCTATCGTAGTAGCCTAGCCACGCTAGCTCCTCCTAGCATCAGTAAATCTAATATTCTATCGTAGTAGTCTAGTTTCGCTCAATGTAACTTTTGTCTAGATTTCCCTGAAACTGGTCGACCAATCACAGTGAAGTATAGAGTCAGAGGGCGGGCCTAACAAAGTGACGCTGTGATGATTCAGAGTAAAACAACCATAGAAGAAGAACAACAACAGGTGTAGATTTCCTTTTATCACAGATGAGTGAAGAATGTGAGAAAACGTCAACAATCTTTAAATTCTTTTTACAGAAGCGACAACAGTCATTCAGCTCCATAATCCACCATTTTGTTTAGTCATTCCTAACTTTCTCCAGACTCCTCCGTCAACTTTCCGGCGCTCTAACTATGTCACCCTAAAGATTACACTGATTGGTTGTAGTACTGTCCTATTGCATACAGAGGATTTGAAAGACAACCTTTTAGCCCCGCCTCCCCTGACTATGAAGCACCACTAGACCCATACATGGAATGAATAGAGATAGCACTGCTAGGCTAGGCTAGGCTAACAGAGGACAGAATGGACATATATACTGTATGTGTCCATGGGTTGGCAGCAGCATTTATATGTTATATTTTATATTTTATCCACTGCATTACTTTTCAAATGAGGCATCACTGATTTGCCGCTGTGGTTCCTCAGTAAAAAGTTTTGAAACGTGGTAAATCTGGGAAAATTAAACACCAATTAAGTGGAAACGACAAGTTAGAACATGATAAACTTGAGTTTCGCACCTGAGGCAAAACTATAGAAAAACAGAATAAATCCATGAGTCACAAACACTGCTCTGAGTCATATTTCTAAAATGTCATCGTATTATACCCCTGTGGTTTGTGATGTTGTCTCAGTGTTCCAGGGTTTTGGGTTTAGTTGGTGTTTGCATGTTCTCCCCATAGACTCCGCCTCCATCACTGCTCCTATTGGACTAGATCTGGTCACATGTACACTTAGAAAACACTGATGCAACATTCAGTCTGTGTTCGTTTGAGTAATGATCATGTACCTGTGAATATAATCTGCACCTGAAACCACAGCAGATGCACATTCTCTCTCTCATATATATAATATATATATATACAGTATATATATATATATATATATATATATATATATATATGTGTGTGTGTGTGTGTGTACAGCTTTTTTAGGCCAGTGCATTAGATTGTGGTCAGCAGGGACACATTTAGGGCATAGAAATGTACTGATGTCTCAGCGAAATCTATATTTTTTCCCCTGTGCATCATGGAACCTGAGATAGGAAAAATGATGAAGACAATTCCCACACGATGTTTGTTAGATTAAAAGACAATTTTACAAGTAAAGACAGTCAGAGTTCGTGGTCAATATAGTTTTGGTGTTAAACAGTTGAATGGAACACATATTTAAACACATTTTTAACTCAGTCTTCAAGGTCAAAAGGAGGGAAAAATGTTAAAAAGGTTTAACATTTTCTAACATAAAGGTTCAAAACAAAAGAACAGATGATACATGGATTGTCTTCATTAGTTTTATTTAATAGTTAGTGCACGTGTCTTTAATTAAGGCATTTGTATCATGTACAAAGGAACTGCTAAAACTATTCTGACACATGTGCAGTTTCTATCACTGCTCTTTGTATTCTGGGAACGCTGTGCATGATGTGTTTTTATAATGTTTTTAATATTGCGTGTCTGTTCTGAACATGAACTCATACTTCATGGATCTACTGGAGGTTTTTGTCATCCATCAAATGTCGATGCACAGCAGACAACTTCAAAGTAGAACAGTGATGCTTTAAACATTTAAAATATTCACATTGCATTTAGTAAAATAGATCACTGTTGTGTCATTAAATTGATTATATTTAGCTGTAAGTAATGTCAAAGTGTACTTTTAAAGTGTCTGTCTATCTATCTATCTATCTATCTCTCCTGTCACACGAGGTCCCAACACCTTTAATATCTATTAAATCAATATCATGTTTTAATGTAATAATGTTAATGTTTTTTTTATATAATTGTTTTTATTTCATATTATTGTCTTTTATTTGAACTTTCTCACATTTGAAATGTCCTCTCCTGTGATGCTTTCAAAGCACTTCAAATTGTCCTGTCCATGAAATGTGTGATACAAGGAAACTGGCCTAAACTATGACATTTATCACCATTTATTATCTTATCTTACACATTTTTATGTGAAAATCAGGAATTTTAATATATACATAGAATTTAGTGATGATGTGGATGTTAATGAAAATGTCTTTTTCAGCACAATTTGTTCTTTGTTAGAAAATAAAATGCATGTTTTCATCCACTGTCACTGATCAAACTCCATGGGTTTTACTGTTGAATCGATGTTATAGAAGATGATAGTGTTTCCATGGTAACAACAGAGCCTCTGAACATCGAACAGGGTCATATCTGATGACCATGAAATGATGATGAAATGCCTTTTACACCAATTACTGACAGGATTAGTAGATAAACAGGTATTTAACAGTTTAGATCAGGGCATGGTTTTGGTCGATGGCTTTTACTAATAATCCAAAGTTAAATTTAGCTTGAAAATGCATCGATGTGACAACTTTGATATGTTCCTTTGGTGTTGAAGAGCAGCCCAAATCAACTGACGACTAATTTCATGGTTATTTAAGGCAGAAAGTTCCAGCCTTAAGTCATTTTACACTTGATGTGGTTTGGATTGCTGCACATTGAGGAGACACCGTGAAAACAGCATGTGGTAGAAGAAAAGGAACATTCTCTATTCATATAAGTGTACTTGAAGTGATGGGAGTCAAGACTGGTGTCAAACATCTGGCCCAGGGGCCAAAATCGGCCTCCCAAAGGGTCCAGTTCTCCGCCTGGAATTAATTTGTGAAATATAATATTATAATGTTTAGACATAAACAGTCAATAATGTTAAAATGACTTTAGGTCAGTTCAATCTAAAGTGGGTCAGACCAGTGAAATACAATCATAGTGAGAAAAGTTAAGTTTTTTTTTGGGGGGGGGGGGGGGGGGGGGTTGTCACTCAAGCACCAGGTACTTTATCTGTGAATAGCGATAAGTGTGTGTGTGTGTGTGTGTGTGTGTGTGTGTGTGCATATATATATATATATATATATATATATATATATATATATATATATATATATATATATATATATATATATATATAAAATCATATAATCATATATATATATAATCATCATAATCATATAAGAATTAATACTGGATATATTATCATAATATTACACACACTGACGCATATATACATATAACCAAATTATCAATATTGCACCAGGTCAAAGGTCAAGGTCACATTTAGCAGAATGGTCAAAATCACATTATTGGCTCTAATTTCAGAACAGGTTGTCATAGAAACTGAAGATTGACAAAAAAATAGGGGTGAGATTAGTATGAGTTTGGTTTTGTCCATGTCGTCTTAAATTTTTAAGACGCAACAGTTGTGTAAATGTGTCAGTCAGGGTGTGAGGAAACACGAGGTTGTTTACTGTACAGACTGTGACGCCGTAATTGTAGTTTCACCGAAGACGCTCTGGACTCAAACTCCTTTATTTAGTGCTTCATTGTTTTAAATGAAGCACTGATGGAGTATAGAGTCACAGAACGTACTGTTCCACTGATCGCACTTGTCACTCGAGCGTCGCTGCCGGATCGTCAGACTCACACATAAATTATATTTCGGGGACAGGGCTGTGGATCTGAACTGATAAGTCTGCTACTGTATGACATGATGGAGGTGAATGTGATTCATCTGCTCTGAGAAAGTTTATGCTCCACACGTCCTCCACTGTCTGCCCCAATTATAGCCTGTCCCAGGAGACAGAAACACAAGCAGTGCACAGAAAAGTAGAAGGACAAAAACTCACCACTAGTCTCAGGTGATCCTCCTTCAACTCTTGATCCACATAGATCTGCTACTGAGCCACAATCTGCAGAGAAACAGACGAAGAACACATGAGGACCTTCCACTTTTTAGTTTTAAAATATTCACACGAAAAAAAAAACACTATGTGGGAACTCCCATGTGTAATAAATAAATAAATAAATAGAATTCATTGCTACATTGTCATTTAAAGAATAAAGACCCAGTGTGACTTTTGTGGGAGTTACCTAATTAAATTTGTCTCTATTTTACCTTCTCTAAATGATTTATCACCATTTATTATAATATTTTCCTTTGAATTTTGCATTCATTTCATATGGATATTATGTATTTTCTTATGTTTAACTTGACTGCTAAAGGAATATCCCTGAAACACCATGGTTCCAGTCACCCATCATTTCCACCACTCCCATCCACCCATCCATAAATTATATATTAAATACAAAATATAAAGAATGAGTGCACGTGCCTGACCTACAGCATGAACACACTGACTGTGGTGGTCATTCGTCCACCTGGTCAAAAGTTATAGGCCAGAAAAAATCTTGAAAATTTCAACCTCTAAAATCTAATCAGTTCATGTATTTATGTTAGAGCATGAGAACACCCAATTCAGGACAAATCCGTCCCGCTGTTCAAAAGTTATCGTGTTAACACCAAAGACCTTACGTCAGGGGTGTCAAACTGCGGTCCTCGAGGGCCGGGGTCCTGCATGTTTTAGATGTTTCCCTCTTCCATTCCACCTGGAGGTCATTACATCATTATCAGTCTGATGAGGAGCTGATTATTAACTCTTTAAGTGTCAGTGCTGATGTGTTCTGAATGGATGATTTAGTTTAAATATTCTGAAAAAATTCAACAGTTTTACTTTATTTTGTGCATGGAAAAGGTGCCAAAAAGCAAGAGGTGTTTTTAAAAAAAATGTTATTTCACAATTTTTTTTTAAATTGCTGTGACCAAATGTCAATACTAGTTTTCTTCTTTAGTAACCCCCCCCCAAATTTTTTTTTAAATTTTTCTTTGATTTTCTGCCATTTGTGTCTTTACTTTGCTCATGTTACCAGTTATTTTGTTAGTTCTGCCCCTGCCTGTCTGGACCAGCCCCCCTTCCTGCATTTATACATGGACGTTCATCTATAGTCTGTCCGTCCATGGGAGTGGATCTCTCCTTCAATGTGGTTCTCCTCGAGATTTCTTCTTTTTCCCACTGGGTTTTGAAGTTTTTTCTTGCCGAGAAGGAGGGTCTAAGGACAGGGGGAGGAGCTAAGGACAGGGGGAGGGTCTAAGGACAGGGGGAGGGTCTAAGGACAGGGGATGCCTGGGACTTTTTTCATGTATCTCTGTAGTTGATTGTGTTTTTGTAAAGCCCTTTGAGACGACTTTGTTGTGATTTAGGGCTTTATAAATAAAATTGAATTGAATTGAATTGAATTCTCAGGAGTTAAAGGGTTAAACTGAATCACATGGAAGAGGGAAATATCTAAAACATGTAGGACACCGGCCCTCGAGGACTGGAGTTTGACACCTGTGCCTTACGCGGTGGCGGCGCACGCAAAACCACTACACCCACGACGCTGCCCCTTTCAGGGACGTAATGACTAATCATGTAAATGTCCATAAATCCTCCAACTAAAGTCAAACATTATTAGATCAAAACAAAAAAAAAAAGAAGAAATAGTGACTTTTTTTTAGTAAAATCTATCCTTAACTGAACATTAATTACAAAGTCACAAAAGTCAAAATGTAATTTTGGATCCAACTGTAAATATCTTACAGACTTCCAATGATCACTAGAATACTGGTTAATTCTGTATTTGACTCATGTGTTTATTTGAAGCGTTCACATAATAACACATACATACATACAAAAAAAAAAAAAAATGTAATTTACACTTGAAAAGAAGTGAGAAGAAAACACTCATTTAATCCCATTTTTATCCAAAAGTTAATTTACTCAAGTTCTAAATTTACACTCACAAACCAAAATAAAGAAGCCCAAACTCATTCAGAATCAACTTATTCTGTATAGATAAAATGTATAGATTTTGACCTGCTGTTGACCCAAGAGGTCAGAGGTCACTGGGTCAATGCTGAAAAAAACCCCTCAAATGAACTATAACAGAAAAAACAGGTGAGACAGAAACTTAGTGACTATTACTGACAGATAGGAAACTTAGCATGGGCTTCAAAATGGCATTATGACCTTTGACCTTGAGTGATTATGAAAGGTCAAACTCAAAGTCACCTGATTTTAAATGGTTGTAACTTCAAAAAGAGCTGCGGTAAGTACTCAGTTACTATTGGTGACAGAGAGAAAACTACATCCAAAATGGTATCATGACCTTTGACCTTAAGTGATGATGAATGGTCCAAATCAAGGTCACATTTGGAGAGGGAGATGGTCCATTAATTTTTGTGTCTGGTACCACTTGCTATTATTTTTTTTCAGTTTGAGACAAATAAAACTGAAATGAAAATGTAATGACATTTTAAAAAATTTAAAATGGCAGCGATTCCAGCATTTACAAGGACAGAGAGACGTCCACAAGACAGAGAGACGTCCACAAGACAGAGAGACGTCCACAAGACAGAGAGGCGTCCACGAGACAGAGAGACATCCGCAAGACAGAGAGACGTCCACAAGACAGAGAGACGTCCACAAGACAGAGAGACGTCCACAAGACAGAGAGACGTCCACGAGACAGAGAGACATCCACAAGACAGAGAGACGTCCACAAGACAGAGAGACGTCCACAAGACAGAGAGGCGTCCACGAGACAGAGAGACATCCGCAAGACAGAGAGACGTCCATGAGACAGAGAGACGTCCACAAGACAGAGAGAGACGTCCACAAGACAGAGAGATGTCCACGAGACAGAGAGACGTCCACGAGACAGAGAGACGTCCACGAGACAGAGAGACGTCCACAAGACAGAGAGACGTCCACAAGACAGAGAGGCGTCCACGAGACAGAGAGACATCCGCAAGACAGAGAGACGTCCATGAGACAGAGAGACGTCCACAAGACAGAGAGAGACGTCCACGAGACAGAGAGACGTCCACGAGACAGAGAGACGTCCACAAGACAGAGAGACATCCACGAGACAGAGAGACGTCCATGAGACAGAGAGAGACGTCCACAAGACAGAGAGACGTCCATGAGGAGACAGACAGATGGCAGCGACATGAGAAGCTGATGAAAAATGGAAGACGGTGAGCGATCATGTGTAGAAGGAGAGTTACGGGTCAGCGCTCAGGTCTTATTTGTATAGGTGTCAGTTCATTAGCTGAGCAATCATCCCTGGAGACGCTAGCGGATAATGAACATCAACACAAACACAAACTGAGGCGGAAGTGGGATTTCCAATCGTATGAGGACAGATGGTGAAAGTTCAAGCAGGTATTTGGAGAAACGGAGCTGATTTTGGCCGTTGGTCACATAGTGAGTCTCAGGATTGAAGTTTCAGATAATAATTAATGAAGAAAATTGGAGAAAGTAAATAAAAATATGACAATAAAATGAAGTAAATAACAAATAAACAAAAATAAATTATGAAATATAATTTAAATCAAGAAAATGGACAAAAAATAAGCAGATAAATCAACAATAAAATAAACAGAAATCAACAGAATGGACGAAAGTGAAGATAAAATTTAAGTAGTCAGCAAAAGTGTGTGTGTGTGTGTGCGTGTGTGTGTGTGTGTGTGTGTGCGTGTGTGTGTGTGTGTGTGCGTGTGTGCGTGTGTGTGCGTGTGTGTGTGTGTGTGTGCGTGTGTGTGTGTGTGTGTGTGCGTGTGTGCGTGTGTGTGCGTGTGTGTGTGTGTGTGTGTGTGTGTGTGTGTGCGTGTGTGTGTGTGTGCGTGCGTGTGTGCGTGTGTGTGCGTGTGTGTGTGTGTGTGTGTGTGTGTGTGTGTGTGTGGGCAGCGGAGGTGGGGGGGGTTATTGAACAAAATGAGCAGAATAATAAGTATAATAAGGAACAAAATGAATAAAATAAATGCAAATAATGATACAAAAAATAGCTAATTATTATATCACACATGTACAAATAAAATCAATATAATGAAAGAAAATTATCAAAATAATAAACAAAATAGTCAAAACGAACAAAATAATTGTACAATAGGCCTATAAATAGAAATGATCAAAAACAGCAAATTATTCAATAAAATGTAGAAATGACATAAATAAAATATTCAATACCTGCACAAAGAATCAATACAATGAATGAAAATGATTAAAATAATAAACAAACAAAAATGATGAAAAAACAAACTTATTAAATAAATGAACATAATTTTCCGTCTAATATTAACAGTCGTTCTGTTATACTTTCATTCACTCATTTGTATTTGGTTCAGATTTTTTAAACCTTTTGTTCAAACCTGATTTAATCTGATTTATTCTCTTTTCTTTATAGATTGTTTTTTCAGACTTAGATTAAAGCACAGCACGTCTGTGTTTGACTGAGGTTTGTTCCTGCCTTTAGTAAACACACTCTAGCAGTGGGGGCGTGTACTGGCATTCTAGGGGTCGTGACCTCTATTAACCACCCGTCACGGGCCCGTCTCCGCCCTGTCCATAACCTCTTATCGGCTTAGATGGACGCCGCTGCCGCCGCAGAATGACAGCATAACGACAGCATAACGACCTCCTGCTCCTCCAGCTTAACTCATCTGATACGACTCAGTGGATCCAGGAGGCACCACCACCGCTAACACCACCGCTAACACCACCGCTAACACCACCGCTAACACCACCGCTAACACCACCCCTAACACCACCGCTAACACCACCGCTAACACAACCCCTAACACTACCGCTAACACCACCGCTAACACCACCCCTAACACCACCGCTAACACCACCGCTAACACCACCCCTAACACCACCACTAACACCACCGCTAACACCACCCCTAACACCACCGCTAACACCACCCCTAACACCACAGCTAACACCACCGCTAACACCACCGTTACCACCACCGCTACCACTACTGCTAACACCATTGCTAACACCACCGCTACCACCACCGCTAACACCACCGCTACCACACCGCTACCACCACCGCTAACACCACCGCTACCACCACCGCTAACACCACCGCTACCACCATTGCTAACACCACCGCTAACACCACCCCTAACACCACCGCTAACACCACCGCGAACACCACTGCTAACACCACCCCTAACACCACCGCTAACACCACCGCGAACACCACTGCTAACACCACCGCTAACACCACCGCTAACACCATCACATCAACATACAAAAAGTAATGCTAAAATGCACTAATATACACAAAAAGGTGGCAAAATACACTTACGTTTAAAACATACAAAAGTACACTACAAGAATACACTAAAATACCCGCCAAAATACTAATATATATAAAAAATTATGCAAAAATAAACTAAACGTCCCAGAGAATACATTAAAGTACACTAAAATATACAAAAATACTCCAATAGTATAGTACTACACTAAAATACATTAATATACACAAAAAAGGCTAAAATGCAATAAAATATCTAAAGAATATATATACAGTTAAAGCACCCCCAAAATATACAAAAATATACACAAGAATACATTAAAATACATCCACAAAAATTAAAAACAACACCAAAACGCACTAAAATATATGAAAATACAGTGAAGTCGTCCACAAAATACACTAATGGACACACAGAAATACATTAAAATACACTAGTATACACAAACAAAATGCTAAAACACACTAAAATACAGAAAAAGTGCCAAAATACATGTACATCCACCAAAAACAACACCAAAATGAACTAAGATATATAAAAATACACCACAAAAATACACTACAATATTCCCCAAAATACTAAAATGTACTAAAATATACAAAGAATTATGTAAAATTAAACTAAATATCCCAGAGAGTACATTAAAATACACTAAAATACACTAAAATACACAAAAATAGGCAGAACTTTGTCCACTTTGAAAAGGATTTACAAGTTTGACATGTTTGTGTTAAATTATCTTTTTGTTTGTTCAAAACTAATAATATTTGAGTATTCGAGACAGATGGATCAAATATGATACAAGATTTAAACTATGTGGAATGTGATATTTGAATTTTTTTATTTATTTTTTTGGTTGTTCAGATGGACAAAGTAGTGGAATTATCTGTCATCGATTGAATGGTTCAGGCTTTTTAGGGTTAAACCAGTTAAAGGTTCATGTTCAAAGATTCTCTGTATGTTCCACGTTATTATACGAAAGAAGGTTAAAGGTCAAATCAGATGACACATGGGCAAAAATAACACTTAATTTCCTGGGTTCACTTTAGGGCTGGTCTGTCCCAACTCATCTCCTGTACTGATCAGTCCAACTGTTAGTCGCCATGGTAACAAGGTCAATTATTATTAAACTGGGAGTCTAGCCTTGAATAAGTGGTGTGTCCACGTCTGAGTTCATGTTGGCACACTCAGGAGTGGAATTATTTCCAGGAGAATTTGTTATTTTCTTTTTTTCATTTCCCCGACTCTCGGTGCTTCACTGTTAACCATCTCCAACGCCGCCGCCAAAATAAATCACATTATGATGCAGTTGTATCAACACACACCTCTCACTTTCAACTCAGGGAGATTTAATCAAACACGGACACAGTGGTAAAAAAAAAAAAAAATAAAACAAAAAAAAAAAAATATATATATATATATATATATATATATATATATATATATATTTATTTAGTATAATTAGTCTGGGCCTCCCTGCTTCGACTGCTTCCCCCGCGACCCGGCCCCGGATGAAGCGGTGGATAATGAATGAATGAATGAATGAATGAATGAATGAACATATTAGTACATTGTATTTTTTCATTATTTATGTATTTATTTTATTTTATTATTTATTTGTTTAATTATTAATATGTATTTATTCATACATTTTAAAGTATTTTTTAAATTTAATTTTCAACATTTTTAGCATTCATTTTGTGTGTGTGTGTGTGTGTGTGTGTGTGTGTGTGTGTGTGTGTGTGTGTGGTGACCCCCCCCCGGAAAGAGAGAGAGGGGTATTATATTTGAGTTGATGTGTTTGTTATCTGCGTTTATGTTAAGTTATGTTGTTTTAACAGTTTGTTTGTGTGTATGAGGAGACGGATACAAGGATGAAACTGACTCACTTTCATGTCAAGGACAGATTTTCTGTTTTCAACATGTTTTAACACAGTAATGTTAATGAGAATGATGTGTTTGTGATGTGACAAGATCACACACTTCATATGATTCTCTAAGATAACATGCTCCACATGGCCTTCTAGTCTGTCTGTCTGTCTGTCTGTCTGTCTGTCTGTCTGTCTGTCTGTCTGTCTGTCTGTCTGTCTGTCTGTCTGTCTGTCTGTCTGTCTGTCTGTCTGTCTGCAGGTTTACACAAAATCCACTGGACCAATTTCTATGGAATTTTCAGGAAAGGTTAGAGGTGGTCCAGAATAGACCCCAGACCAGTTTGCACCAATGGGTTAATATTCAACTGAGGAGTAAAAGTAACTGAATCTGTGTGAGGTCAATGGAAAGAGCTGTTTTTATTGTTCACATATTAGAAGAAGTCTCCAGCCTAGATTGTCATTATTCAACATTTTTATCACTTCATCGTCTCATGTCCTTGTTGTAACTTGTGATCATTTCAGTCATTAAAAGGTTTCATTTTCCACAGCCTGGAGCAGTGTGATTCATTTAACAAACGATTTCCCTTTTTAACACTAATTAAAGATCTGATGGGTTTTCTAATGATATTTCCTTTTGATTTGATTTGAATGATTTATTTCGAACATGTGCAAAGTGCAACAATAATCAATACAGCAATAATAATAATAACAATGACATGTCCAAAAAGGAGTAGGATGAAGCATAAGTTTATTTAATTCTACCCCTTCTTCACTTCCCCAATAACCTAAATTCATCTTATAGTAATATAGTGCATAGTACAAAAATGATGATAAATAAAATAATAACAATAATAACAATACCAATAATCAATAACTGAAGTACTAAACATAGACATATATATATATAAAAAAACCAACTAAAAACAAATGAGCAGATAGGAAAGTAGGTAACAAATAGAGTTTTTTTTTGTTGTTTATTGTTTTCCTTTTTCCTCCCTTCCTTCTTCTTCTTTTCCCTTTTTTCTTCTTCCCTTTTTTTTTCTTTCCTTTTTCTAAGTTGTCTGCATTTTGCTCTTATTTTTTAAACAAACAAACAAACATGGATTGGATTATTTAAACGTCCAATGGAAGCTCTATGGTCACTCTTTAACAGAAATGGATCAGCACAGGTGGAAGATTAACATCATTCAACAAAAAAAATACAAAAAATATTCTGCAAACCAACATCTACAGTTGCAGAAAAAAAATATTAGACCACAAAAGTGTGTATTGTTCGACTAAAACATGGCACTGTTTTTGTCAGTACCACATCTACCTATAGTTCAAGTGTTTGTGTCTTTCCATTACTATCTGCCTCATCCACTGTTGAGCTTTATCACTTCACTTTTACACTCTTTTCATTTTTAGTTTGTTTGTCGTTAGCTGTATTTTAGGAGGTGGACGCACATTACCCAGACATTTTCTACAGGCTCTGCACTAGCAGATATCCATGGAAGAACTGAAGGGATTTTGGTTTTTATGAAGAAAAGATGGAAAATGAGATGAATCTACTACACAGTAAATTTTGCAGTGTTAAATCAACACTTAGAGAGTTTATTTAACTTCTTCTAGAGTGTATTTGGTCCCATTGTCTCCAAATTAACACTGCAAAATCTACAGTGTATGAGTTATTTTGGTTGTTTTCATTACATTTGTCCAAACACATCTATATTTAGTCGGACCAAAGCATTAAAATGAACAACAAATTGAAGAAAACAAGAGTGATCTAATAATTATTTATGCAACTATATGCTCATAAATTACAACTATGCACCAAAAGACAATAATCTTAACCTAAAACCACTGAAAAACTGGACAAAATCCAGTTTAAAACCCCTGCGTTGACCTCATCGTCTACTTACTCAGTCCATTAAATTCCAGTTCTACAGTTCAGTTTTAACAACCACAGTCTGAGTAACTTCAAGTAATAACCCCCCCCCCCCAAAAAAAAAAAATCAATTAAATGAACCCAGCGGGTAAAGAGTAATGCTTCCTCATACATTCATAGATGTTATCAGCAGCTCTTTACAGCGAGCTGCATAAAAAGGCTTCATTTACTAATTAGAATTAGATGCAGCCTGTGCAGTTTGTTGCAGAAGAGCAGCCTGGGCTCGGTTTTCACATGTGAAATGTGTCCACTGGGGGGTTTCAGGGTCAGAGTGTGTTCAGGGGTTTATCACATTAGCAGGTGTCTTTAAACCTCTGCTTTTACTCCATTGATTTCCTCCTTTTATATGATTCACATGAGGAGGAAGAATTTAAAAAATGTACCAGACTGGAACTAGAAGGTTCTTCCATCACAGGTGAACTAGAGCCACGGTTCTCAAACTGGGGTCCGCGGACCCCTAGGGGGACGTGGCGCATGTCCAGGGGGTACGCGAAATTATTCATGGTTTTGTTTTGTTTTTTTGTTTTTTTGCTCTTTTATTTTGAAATGCGGAAGTTTTATTTTGTAGCGAGCGGGCGGAAGTAACAGCGCTGTTTGACGCCAGCTTGACTAAATTGAGACGGAGCGAGTCACAGGCTATTTTTAGCCACCCTGCAGCGAACATGGATCGATTTTTGTGTCCGCCAAGTTCCTCAAGAAGTGGTAAAAGAAATGACAATGAAAATGACAATGACAAAAACAAACGCCCTAACCCTAAAAAGAGAAAGTACATTGATAGTTATATTGAGTTTGACAAGCTCATCCCTCTCATTAAGTCTCTGTCTGTCTGTCTGTCTGTCTGTCTGTCTGTCTGTCTGTCTGTCTGTCTGTCACACACACACACACACATGGTTTTGTGTGTCTTTTGTTCCGTTTATTATTTTAAAATTATTTAAAATTGTTGTTTCTGAAGTGTTCATTTATATTATAATACCTGAAAATGTGGCTGGTTTGCACAAAAGCACTATTAAAAAAGGTTATCATTGTTTCATAATAATCATTGTTGAAGTGGTTTTTTATCATTTTCAGTATCGCGAGGATGAGGGGGGACATGGAAAAATTTCACCCCTCCAAGGGGGACCTGGGCCAAAAAAGTTTGAGAACCCCTGAACAAGAGGCTATTTATGGCATTAAGTTGGACCGGGAATGAGTGACATTCAGCCAACATTTAAAATGTGTTAAGATGTTTAGTTAATCTCACACAACATTGGTTGAGATTATTATAATAAACATATCACACTATAACTTAATCAATACTGGATATATTATCATAATATTACACACACTGACGCATATATACATATAATGAAATTATCTATATAGCAAAAGGTCAAAGGTCAAAATCACATTATTGGCTCTAATTCAAGAACAGGTTGTCATAGAAACTGGAGATTGACACAAAATAGGGACGAGATTAAACATTCTCTGAATACTAGTTTATTATTATTTTAAAGTTTTTTAAAAATAATTTTCATGTTATTTAATATTTTGTAAAGATTTAGTCTTTTTTTATTGTGTTGCTTATTTATTTTTCTACATTTTGTTTTTCATTTTATTATTTTTATTTAATTTTGTTTAAGGTGAACATCTGTAATTGGTGCTTAAGTGCTTTCAACGCCACTTAAGCACATACTGTGCTTAACAGTACAGTACATACTGTGCATTAGCATGTGCTTATGCTAATGGTAATGCTAAAGCTTGGATCTGTGTAATAATCCAATCGCTTGCATTTCCACCTGATAATATCCGTGGAAAGGTAAGAGAACAATATTTTTGATTTGCTCGTGCTTTTTGAAAATTTAGTGTACAGTACAAATCCTGGGCTGCCTAATAACACTGATGGGTGAAATGCAGAGACTGAATTACTCGATATGGACAATAAAGTAGTTAACCATTAAACTTTAAAACGTGTCATGTTTAGCTGTAATTAATTAACCCTTTGCTGTTAGCATGAATCAGCTACATCGTCCAGTATTATCAACCATGCATTATATACACTGTCAGCTAGTTAGCTAATTAGCCAGCTAATTAGAAACTGTCACCATTTTTAATAATAGCATGTGTGTTAACATTTAGGCAGAAGCTTTCTCCACCCAGGACGACACCATATGCTGGTTATTTACATCAAACTGAGTGAAGGTAATGACACATGCACTTCACATCTGGGTTTCGTAGATTCCACTGTTGGATTTTTGGACACAAGAGCAGAGAATTTTAAGAAGACTTTCACACATGAAATGTCTGTTTTATCCCGAATGATGTTTTATTCTTAGTGAGAAATCTGACCATTTAATTTTGGAGCCTAATTTAGATGTAATATTTATTGTGATTTTGTGCTTTTCCTTGGATGTCAACAGTAGAACAACGACAAATACAACTCCATAATGTTAATGAAGTAGTATTTACAGCGTGATGTTAGTTTCCAGTGTGTTACTATTAGCTTGTTGAGTTAAAGCCCTTGACTTTGTCTTGTCCAAATACTGGACGTCAGGGTTAAAGTCATTTACATAATCTACAATTATGATAATTACTACATCATCAGATTTCACTGCAGGACCATTACACCATCCAGGATTTTAAACAAGCAGAAAGGGAGGGTGCATACATACATACAGTGATGCGCTGGCTGACCCAGAGTGAGGGGTCACCCACGGTCATCTGCAGCTGGGGGTCATTGAAAAATATTTTTAATGATATTGGGGTTGCGGTCGGTCAGGTCATTTGTCATTCGAGGTAAACATTAAAATAACCTTTATGAACTGAATTTTCGTGAAGGTGTCGTCCATCGTGGTCAGTATCCTACGGTACGGACAGAGCAAGACAGAAAATAAACAAACATTAAACAAAAACACTAAGGTTTGGACACAATGGCTGAGATTTTTAAAGATGATGAGCAGCTCCCAGTGTCTTTGTTTCCATGGAAACCAGGTTCAAATGTGTCTTTGGGTGTTACAGGTTGTCGACCCCTGGTTTAGATGCTGCGTTAGCGTTGATAACTTTTAAATGATGAAGCAAAACAAACATATTTATAAATATATTAACTTACAAACAATGACATGGAATTTAAACACAGAAATAAACACAGGTATGTGAGTAAGGTCAAAGGTCGTGTGATGTTCGGGTATGTGAGTAAGGTCAAAGGTCGTGTGATGTTCAGGTATGTGAGTAAGGTCAAAGGTCGTGTGATGTTCAGGTATGTGAGTAAGGTCAAAGGTCGTGTGATGTTCAGGTATGTGAGTAAGGTCAAAGGTCATGTGATGTTCAGGTATGTGAGTAAGGTCAAAGGTCATGTGATGTTCATAAAGACCATTGACTACTTTTTAAAAATGCGGGCCCGGAAGTGGGTCGGGTTCATCCTTTTCAAATATATTTCTTGTGGTCCGAGTTGGCTAGTTAAAAAAAATGGTCGTTTGTGGGTCGTTTATACATCGACCTACACATCCTTGATATATACATACACACAGTGGAGGAAAAAGTTTTTTGGACACCCCATGCATTTGTGATATACTGCATTAAAAATCATTCTTAAGTGACTGAAACCTGCCCAGTATTGTTCCCTTCTCCAAACCCACATGCTTCTTCTGCACATGCTCAGTTAAGTGCTGTTTCATACATACACATATGACGTAGTAGAAAGTTTTCACACATCCTGAAAATGTTAGTTTTTTTTTTTTTTTTATCAGTTTTGACCTTGGCAGAACCCAGAAAATAACACCCAACCATAATCATGAATACATTGTCAGTGAAGAATAAAAAAAAAGCTGATTGCTTCACCAGAGCAAAACACATCAAATGTAATTATTAGATAATCTTATTAGACCAGATGAGGTGGGTTAATTTGAAATATACAGAGAAAGTCAAACCCAAAGACACTTTAGTGGGAGGATAAATGAATAAATGGAACATGTAGAGGAAAATAACATCATGATAGAAAACAGAAGAAAGCAGAGAATAGATGCAATCTTAATAAAGAGACATCAAACACTGATAGAACAATTAATTAAGATTTCAATCAGCTACATGCAAACACAAATGTTTTTCAGAAAAAAATTTTCAATCTTCATTTGTGGTGATTTTAAAATAAGTTCATTTCATTGCATGTTGCAGCAGAACAGAAAAAAATGTCTTCACCTTGATGGTTGTCGCCACAAATGCATTTATTAATGTTCTGTTCAATACCACTATTGTGTGTCAAAGGGAACTGAACTACAGATTTCAACTATGGAACCCTATGCTTTTGTTCGACTGTTCAATGAATACATTAAGTGATTCCTATTTTCTATGAAGGACTATTACACAGGTAACAAACATAAGGCCCGGGGCCAAATCTGGCCCAACAAAGGTCGATGAAGGATGTGACAACCATGGAAGGAGTGTTGACTTTAGCCCTATTTCCACTCTACTTTTGGTACAGTTCAGTTCAGAATGGTTTCCATTATGGTCCCATGGTACCCATTACTATTTTGGTTACCCTTCTGTTTGGGGTCCCAAGTCTACCGTACCGCTCCTATTTGGGAGGAGCCAAGTACTGCCAAATGTTGAGGAAAAATGTCATCGCAGTGCAGCGGAATTGTAAGAACAAACCACGACATTTTTTTAAAGTCCATCTGCATCGGAAAAGAAGATAATGTTAAATGTTCTGCACTTATATAGTTCTTTTCCACCTTCATGATGCTCAAAGCGCTTTACATTAGCCTCATATTCACACACCAGTAGGTTTCTAAGGTTCAGTCTTACTGGGAAGTCAGGGTTCAGTGTCTTTGCCCAAGGACACTTCGACATGTGGACAGACAGAGCTGGGATGTGAACCCCCAACCCTTCAGTCATTGGACGACCTGCTCTACGAACTGGACCACAGCCGCCCAAGAGAAGAAAAGATGTCTGGTACTGGAGTTTGGAGAAGTGATGAGGTACTAGTTTTATTATGTATTATTGTTGAGGAGGTGGTACAGCAGGAGGTGGGCGGGGCTGTTCGCAATGAAAAAGTGGTCCAACTGGTTTTGGCTAAAATGGCCGAGAGGACCTTCAGTAGAGAGGACTCTGTGTTACTCCTCTACTTCGCCGCTCTGGTTGTTTATATTTACATCTCGTGGTGCCTCGTATAACATGATGACACTTCCATGGAACAACACGCCTCCTTCTGAAGGTCGCCCTAAACAATGGAAACACAAGTTGTCCAGTAAAGACCCTAACCCTAACCTGAGTACACCTGACCCGTACCGTACTGCATAGTGGAAACATGGCTTTTGACAGTAGTTCAAAAACCAGCTCGAGTCGACGGGTGTTTTTTTTTTTTTACACAAAACCTCTTTACATGTTATGAAACGATCAATTGATGGAAACCAAAGCAAAGAAACTTCTGCTCAAAAGAATCCAACGACAGCACATCTCCAGTGACCACCATTGTTCTCCACTAACAAAAGAGTTTCACTAACTGTAATTCAGACACTGGTGAGTCCACTTTAATCCCTGAAAACAATAATTGCCCAGAATGGAAAATGATTTCCCTGTTTGCTTATGATGAATTTATATGCAAATGTGGAGACAGAACTGGATAAAGAGTTGCATCACACAAACATTCTGCAATCACTGAAGGTGCAGAAGTTTAGCTCAGACTATCAGACACATAGATGGAAAAATATAAAAATATATATGTTCTATTATAGAAGGTACCGAACTGGCACCAACATTAGATCAGGGGGTTTTTGTAATGCAGAAAAGTGGGGTGGTCTTATAATGGGGGGGGGGTCTCAGTGTTGACACATGTTGATAGTTTTGTGGGATCTGTACATGGGTACAACAGCAGAGGGTGCCAGTGACCTCAGTGTGGGCGGGGCTTATCTGTCAATCACAGCAGGGAAGCAGTGACAGAAGCAGTGATCGTCCAGAGTGAAGAGGATCTAAAGTGGGTTAAGTTAACCCTTTAACCCCTGATGATTCTGAATGGATGGTTTAGTTTAAATATTCAGAAAAATTCAACCATTTTCTTTTCTTTCATTATTATTACTGAGTTTTGTTGATGGAGCAGGTGATTTAGAAAACGGCAAAATTTAAACCACTGGGACCAAAATATGACACTAGTTCTTTTTTTTTCATAATAATAATGGATTATATTTCTATAGTACTTTTCAAGGCACCCAAAGCACTTTGCATTATTGATCCATTATTCATTCACTCTCACATGCTCCCCTCTGGAGATCCTGGGTTCTGGATCACTTTGAAATTTATTCTCCATTTACCACAATGTAACATTTCAAAGTGATCCAGGATCTAGGATCTCTTCTGGATCACCACCAAAAGGTAATCATTAGTTCCTTTGTGACACTCCCAACACGTCCTGAAAACTTTATCAAAATCCTTCCGTAACTTTTTAAGTAATGTCGCTGACAGACAAACTCCAGTGAAAACATAACCTCCTTTGTGGACCTCTGTTCATTCGAAAGGGGGAGGTCTGCCTTGGTCGGAGGTTTGCGCTCAGTGCTTTTCTAGTTGACATTGAGTTCTCGTGAATGCTCGTGAACCTCTGTGTTCGCTCCAAACAGCGTGCGTGTTCAAGTGTTTTTGAAGGCATGGTTTTGAGGGGTGGGCTGACAAAGAGGCATAGGTGTGTATACTTTCAAAGATCTTCTACCTTACATTTAAGTCGATTAATCATAGCAGATCTATTAGCAACTAATGAAGTTAATTGGCAATATATCAGTGATATGACTGGGCATAAAAAGAGCATCTTAGAGACAGTTTGTCAGAATTACAGATGGACAGACGTACATTAATGTGAGAAAAAATAAGTCTACAAAATGTGGAGCAATATCTATTTTCTATAATAGAATCATAAGAGACAAAGCTGAAGGTCAGGGGTGGATGTAGGGGATGTTCTGGTCCAGATGGTCCTCAGGCTGCACTGTATTAAATAAAAAGAGGAATGACACTATCAATGAAATCAGAGGATGTTGTTCAGGAACACTTCCAGAATTTATCATCCATGACATCTACAAATGTAATTTAAAGCACTATCATGTAAAGACGAAGCCAGACATGAATATGATCCAGAAATACTGCCATTTTCTCTGGACTGAAGTACAGTAAAATGAAGTGAAATCAAGTGGAAAACTGATCTGAGGTCAGAACAATTCTGTCCTCTGAACTAAAGAGTAGAGCGGGATTATGAGCATTTATAATGAGAGCTAGTCTGTGATGGTATGAGGGTGCATTAGTGGATATGGAAGTGGGCGGGTGGGCGGATGGATGGACGGACGGGTAGGCGGGCGGGCGGATGGGTGGGTGGATGGATGGATGGATGGATGGATGGGTGGGTGGGTGGTTGGATGGTTGGATGGATGGATGGATTGGGTGGGTGGATGGATGGATGGATGGATGGATAGATGGATGGATGGATGGGTGGGTGGGTGGGTGGTTGGATGGATGGATGGATGGATGGGTGGGTGGATGGATGGATGGGTGGGTGGATGGATGGGTGGGTGGGTGGATGGATGGATGGGTGGGTGGATGGATGGGTGGGTGGATGGATGGATGGGTGGGTGGGTGGGTGGATGGATGGATGGATGGATGGATGGATGGATGGATGGATGGATGGATGGATGGATGGATGGATGGATGGATAACATCTATCTGGTAAAAACACCATCACACGTACACGTGTTCTTTCCAGATGACGTCTTTTTCAGAGAAAGCTGAAGGTTTGGTAGTAAAACAGTGGCTCCTGAAGTGTCCCACCTACAGTCCAGACCCTCTAGAGGTACTTCTGTTGCAGGACTTCCTAAATCCTCCACAGTCATATATGTGTCAGGTGACATGTTTTCACTGACACTTGTTTTATTTCCTGTTCCTTTAAACTGCATGTGACAAACTGAAGCCATTTAAATGCAAATATAGACGGACAACTGGGAAAGACTCACACACACACACACACACACACACACACACACACACACACACACACACACACACACACACACACACATACACTCACACACACAAATACACACACACAGACAGACAAGACACACACACACACACACACACACACAGGCAGACACACACACACACACACACACAGGCAGACACACAGACACACACACACACACACACACACACACACACACACACACACACAGGCAGACACACACACACAGACAGACACACAGACACACACACACAGACACACACAGTCACACACACACACACACACAGACACACACACACACACACACACACACATACACTCACACACACAAATACACACACACAGACACACACACAGACACACACACACACAGACACACACACAGACACACACACAGACACACACACAGACACACACACACACAGACACAGACACACACACACACACACACAGACACACACACAGACAGACACACACACACACACAGACACAGACACAGACACACAGACACACACAGTCACACACACACACACACACAGACACACACACACACACACACAGACACACACAGTCACACACACACACACACTCACTATGTGATCAGGCCAGTAGTAGACGTTTAAAGGCAGACTATCAGGCACACAGATGGGGACATATCTATACATATATATGTGGTTGTAACTCTGGTGTTAAGGCCACAGTGGAGCATGAAGTGCTACTTTAAAAACACTGGGTTAGATTTATGCACAAACCTCAGGCCACAGGATGAGAGATGGCGCTGTAATAAAAGCGACCCTCTCAGATATGCTTATTAAAACACACAGAGGAGGCGAGGCGGCCCATGTCAGGCTTTTCATTTGTTTAGTTTTTTCAGCGCGCTCTATTGGTCGGTATTTCTCCATGAATTTCTTCATGCTGCATCAGTCACAGTGACCCGGCACTGACCCATGAGTGGGAATGTCAACAGCTCTGACTTCAACCAATGACACTTCACAAAGACTAGAGTGAAGAGCTGTGCAACATAAACTCCAGGAGATGAAAGCTACGTTTGTACAGTGATGATGGAAATAGATGATGCAAAAGTCGTGTTTCACTTTTTCCTCTGCTTGTTTTCGGCAGGAAATACTTGTTCATACGAAGACACAACAGTAGGTGAAATAAGATTGGATAGTCATGCCAGGACAATGGGTGGTACTGTGTTTTTGACGTATGTACATAATTCACCTTATTCACTTGGCGGCCATTTTTACACTTGAAGTTAAACAGAAGTACACAGTTCCATACGTTGTTAATCACTAGCTTCAGTGAATGTTTGGGTTGTCAACATGCTAACAGTTTGGACCACCAATCTCTCCTTCATGCTGGAGTTAACGATCGATATGGTTGAAAAATGGGCGTGTAAGGACTGCAGCATTCCCATGGCTGTCTTTCTGAAAGGCTACAGTAACTGGGTTAAAGGCTACATCAAGTTTAAGTAGGCTAATGGCACCGCTAGCATATCATTAGTACTGACAGCCATCCTTTAGCCACGCTAACCACAAAATGGAAAGCATAATCTTGAAATATAGAATGTAGTGTTATGTAATTATACATTCACATTTTCTTATTTCATCATAACATTAGGTTGATTAGATGGCTGTTTATCATTGATGCTAGTAATGTGTTAGCTAACGCATTTCAGTGAAGATAATTATCCTTATCTTACTGTGAAATATGGACCAAGATCCTCTTTATGTTTTTGATCCATTCATGCCCAAGTGCCTCATCTTTGGGTAAACGATGGAAGGTCTGTCCATTTTTTTCCTCTTTGAGGATGGACATTTCGGGATGAAGCAGTGAGGCGTCATTGCTGTTCGGGAAATGTGTGTACAAGTGTACCCCTCAAAGTCTTTTGAATGTTCCACCCATCTCTGTTCGGGTATAGTATGCACGTCATTTATGTACAACAGCTGAAACAACTCCTGTACATTTACTACAGCTGCTAGTGCACATGTTTGTTGCTTTACCTGCTCGGTGCATGAAGTGTATGTGATGTGAACAGACAAATAAACTGGTAAAAACACAACCTCCTCGATGGACCTCTGTTCATTCGAAGGGGGGGGGGGGGGGTCTGCCTTGGCGCGGAGGTTTGTGCTCTCAGAGTGCTTTTCTAGTTGTAGTAGTACCACAATGACAGATGTATGGAGAGGACGACACCTCCTGGGAAAGAAAGAAATAAAAGTACGCAGAAGGCTGACAACCCCCACTTCCCCACCACCCATGGGTTCGTATTTTCTACGGTGTTTTAGACCAAAGTAATGTAGTAAGGCATCCAGCTGACATTACTGTCCCACTGTGACCTGAGGGAAGATAAATCATGTGGCTGCGACTCTTTGAAAGTCTTCAGAGGTTCATCTACAGAGGACGGAGAACAAAGGACAAAACCCAACACTCGTGAACACTGAAGCTCAAATACTGCAGCCAAATGGACCAGAAGAGACATAAGGATCGATAGAGTTAAAATATGATCCTTGTGCTTTTTAATGTGTGTCAACTCTAATTTAAAGGGGGGGTAGGAGACACACCATGTTTGTTTTACTTTGGTTTTGGTGGTCGTCTTTTCAGGCCATAGTTGTTTATGCAAACACACGGAAAGGGGAGGGAGGGGTGGGGTGGGGTGGGGGGGTCCTCCTCTTCATCATGGTCATCCTCCTCTTCATCATCATGGTCATCCTCCTCTTCATCATGGTCATCCTCCTCATCATCATTGGTCATCCTCCTCTTCATCATTGGTCATCCTCCTCATCATCATGGTCATCATCCTCTTCATCATTGGTCATCCTCCTCTTCATCATTGGTCATCCTCCTCTTCATCATGGTCATCCTCCTCATCATCATGGTCATCCTCCTCTTCATCATTGGTCATCCTCCTCATCATCATGGTCATCCTCCTCATCATCATGGTCATCCTCCTCTTCATCATTGGTCATCCTCCTCATCATCATGGTCATCCTCCTCCTCATCATCATGGTCATCCTCCTCTTCATCATGGCCATCCTCCTCTTCATCATGGCCATCCTCCTCATCATCATGGTCATCCTCCTCTTCATCATGGTCATCCTCCTCTTCATCATTGGTCATCCTCCTCATCATGGTCATCCTCCTCCTCATCATGGTCATCCTCCTCTTCATCATTGGTCATCCTCCTCATCATCATGGTCATCCTCCTCTTCATCATGGTCATCCTCCTCTTCATCATGGTCATCCTCCTCTTCATCATGGTCATCCTCCTCTTCATCATTGGTCATCCTCCTCATCATCATGGTCATCCTCCTCCTCATCATCATGGTCATCCTCCTCTTCATCATGGCCATCCTCCTCTTCATCATGGCCATCCTCCTCATCATCATGGTCATCCTCCTCTTCATCATGGTCATCCTCTTCATCATTGGTCATCCTCCTCATCATGGTCATCCTCCTCCTCATCATGGTCATCCTCCTCTTCATCATTGGTCATCCTCCTCATCATCATGGTCATCCTCCTCTTCATCATGGTCATCCTCCTCTTCATCATGGTCATCCTCCTCTTCATCATGGTCATCCTCCTCTTCATCATGCCTTCATCTCACACTAACCTAACAGTGAATCTTTCGTCTTTTCAGACTCATTCCTTCTCTTTTTTTCCTTTCCTGTATCCAAACACTTCCAGCCTCCGTCTCACATTCATTTCTTCTTCTTTTTTTCTTGTTTGTGCTCGCTGGGTTTCATTTTCCTTCTCTGCTAACTGTCCTTAAGTATGTGCTGGTGTTTTCCTCTTTCCTCCTAATGACCCTCTGTCATCCTCAACTCTTTCATTCCTCTGTTCTTCACTCTTTGGCCTCTTGTTCCAACTCATCTATTTTCCTGTCAATCTATTCCCACTCTCCACTTCCGTCCTTCTTGTTTTCTCATCCAACCCATATTTCCTTTCATTGTTGATCTAATTTACCAAAATTGGGAAAAAAAGAATGTGAATATTTTCTTGGAAAAGGATGACATTGTGTAACGTTGGCTACATTCAGACTGCAGACAAATGTGGCTCAAATCAATTAATGTTCATGTGGGAGCTGTACATATACATATATATATATGTGTGTGTGTGTTATTAAAATAATGTCATTAATGTACCTGGATCAGGTCATAAGGCTGGTGAAAGGTTAACAGAGACAGCGATTTCTTCTGAATAATTTAAACCCACAACATCCCACACTAATCTGTCACCTCCTCTGTCACTATATGTGTGTGTGTTTGAACAGAAAACACACACACACATTTGTAACTCTGCGTGGGCGGTAGTTGTGGATTGGTCCTGTATCTCTGTTTGTGCTTTTCAGGTTTCAGCATCAGCAGTCACACACACACACACACACACATACACACACACACACACACACACACACACACACACACACACACACACACACACACACACACACACACACACACACACACACACACACACACACACACACAACATAAAACGACAAAGACTTAACTCCCAAGTAGCTTCACTCTGCAGAAATAAAAACACCCACTCCTGCTCAGGACTCAAACCACAGCAGCATGACCAAACAGTACTGAGCTGCAGGCGGACAGAAAAACAACAATCACAGTCCAAAATGCAGCTCACGTCCTGCCGGGCACAACGCTTGTCACCGCACGAGGCTATAGAGTCCAAACATGAGGTGATATAAAGTGTAACTGCAGCTGCACGGAATCTAATGAAGTGGAAAAAGCTTCATACAAATACACTCATCCTTTTTACGCTCAGAGTTATTACTGGACCTTCCTAGGAATCATGGGAGTCCAGATTCACTGTGACGTATCAGACTGAGACTGAATGACAAGCACGGACTGAACCCAGAAGAAACCCTCTTAACCTAGCCTAGCCACTACTGTTGTGCGGGCTACCCACTGGCCAGCGGATATCCGCGGGTGACCCGCAAGTCGGGCGGGCTGGGTCGCAGTATTAATACATATTGCGGATGCGGGTGGGGCGGGTCAGGGACGATCAATACCCGCTGAGGTGTGTGTGTGTGTGTGTGTGTGTGTGTGTGCGTGCGTGCTTGGCTCGCGCATGTGCAAGCCCGTCAGTTCCTGTTTTGAATGCTTTTTTATCCCAACTTTTTGTTATTTGTTATTAGCGCCAAATCTCCCTGAACACTCAGAGATAAGAGTGAAAATGTGGGACTTGATCAGGGAGAAGATTAAAACAGGTGATGCGAAGGTTGTACGGAAACGTTGTATGTGTTGGCTTTATAGAGTGATGATGTGGGTGGAGTCTATTTTATGTGCTGGAGTGCATATTGAGACGTTAGAAAGGAGGCAAAAATGATGCTTCATGACTTTTAACATTAGAAGCACAAGGTAAAGATGCTGCGAATGTACTATGTGAGTTTAGAGACAAATTTAAGCTCGCGGGTTGATAGTGGGCGGGTTGGGTTTATCGATACGTGACATCATGCGGGTTGGGCGGGGCGGGCCTAGCCACGTCTTGGGTTTGGGCGGGGCGGATTTCTGTAAAACCCCCTAACCGCGCATCACTAGTAGCCACGCTATCCCCATTCATCACATGTATAGGTCTAGGAATGCTTCATAGGTGCCCTCTCTCTGGGTCAGAGGTAAGGTTCTTCCTCAGGAGGAGGATCTTATTCATGAGGGACAGGAGGATGGAGCGGGAGGTGGACAGGTGGATTGGGGCGGCATCTGCAGTAATGCGGGTTTTAAACCGATGTGTTGTGGTGAAGAGGGAGCTGAGCCAGGAGGCGAAACTCTTGATTTACCCGTCGATCTCTGCTCCGACCCTCACCTATGGTCATGAGCTTTGGGTCATGACCAAAAGAATGAGGTCATGGGTACAAGCAGGGTGGGTGGGGCTCAGCCTTAGAGATAGGGTGAGAGGCTGGGACATCCAAGAGGAACTGGGCGTAGAGCTGCTGCTCCCCCATGTCCACAGGAGTCAGCTGAGGTGGGTGGGGAACCTCATGAGGATGCCTCCTGGACGCCCCCCCAGGGAGGTGTTCTGGGTATGTCCATCCGGAAGGACACCTCAGGTCCGACCCAGAACACGCTGGAGGGATTAGATCTCTGGGTGTCGTTATGGTTACAGTGACTGCACTTGTCCTGTCAGTTTTCAACAGGAGACGCAGACGATGGGCGAGCCCTTTCTGCCTCATTTCTCTCTGTCTCCTCCTCTGTCCATGTGTGTCCATGTCCACTCTGAGAGAAGTGATCATGTGACCATGTACGTCATGTCCCGTGGTGAATAATTGTGGGAAAAGTGTTTCCATTGTGCTTTTGCAACATATTAGAATATTGAAACGTCTGAAAAAACACCTTGTGAAAGTGTAAAAAGTGTTCAGCCATATTTGACTGTTGTTGTTGTTGTTGTTGTTGTTGTTTTTAATTCAGGTGTTTCCTTCACCACTTTTTTATAGCGATATTTACAGTTTGAGAATTTCCAAGGGTAATGGAAACAGAGCTAATATTTATTTATTTGGGTACATATTGGACTGTTTAAATTTGAACTACAGATTAGAGTCTTTCTTCATTTGCCAGAGCTGCTGTTTCCTGTTTATCTGAGTCACAGCCTAATGATGTTGTGTCAACACGCTTTGAGCCATGAGATAAAACATTTCACCATGATAACACTGTTATTATCACACAACAGCCAAATAACCTCATCTATAGGCAGCCTGGGATCAAACAGCCATAAGTCAATTAATTACAAGTGGCCGATAAATATATGTGACAGATGACGGCTGGAGACGAAAAAAACAGACAAATGAGAATGGACACATGAACACTACCGTCTTTTCTGTGTCTGTGTTCAGTAAATACATCTGTTCAACATGGGCTACGTTTGGTTTTAATCCCTGCGTGTCCCTGAGCTCCATCACAGTCAGGAAAATGATAAGACTTTTATTCCCAGTCCTCAAAGCTCTTCCATCCTCAGTTCTGAGGGGGCGGAGCCTAAACCAAACAGGAAGTGATGTCATATGTGACCCACCAGCAGTAAACCAGGCATAAGTGTGTGTAAATCCAAACAGAGTTATGTGTGTATCTTGGTAGAGTGGAAACTAAGGTTTAAGATGGTGAAAAAATGATGTTTCTATCACAAGTAGAACCAAAGTTATGGTCATTTTAATATCCACATTTGGACATATTTTACAATTTGCATATTTTTAGATATTGTCCGTTAAAGTTTTGGACTGTTTTGGGGTAGGAAGTCCTTAGCAACGCATAATAATTTGTATCCGATTGACACAAATTGTTGACAGATGTTAAAGGACACTCTGATGGACATGTCACAGAAGTTTTATATATTATAATAATAGGACAGAAGTGTGACGTATTATAATCATTTGGCTTACACCATTGGACAGAACATTCAATATAAGCTTTTACCTCGTACCAAACACTTGGGTGTTTACCCACGGAACGGAGATCGTTTTGTTCGGCGAAAAGAGGTGGAAGTCGTCTTTGTCTTTGCTCAGCAATACCTGAACTTTTGTCACCGCTTAAATAATTGACTCAATAAACACCTTTATTGATTGGATTTCAATGTAATGACCACAGGAAGTGAACATAGAGGTGTTAAGGTACCGTTTTTTGATAAGGTGTAAACACTAATAACAAATCACCTTCCAGCCTAAATTTGGCTGTAGCTCTGAACGGCTCAGCGCGACTTATGCCTGGTTTCGTGGTGGTGGGTCACATTTATATTATTACAGTATGAAGGACAGAGAAAAGCTGGTGTTTGTATTAGTGATCTACAAACATGGATTTTTTTAGGCCAATACGGCAGATTTTTTCCATCAACTTTAGCCGATGACCGATACAGGCCTTCGATATTTCTAACTCGATATTTGGAGCAGATAGGGATTTTTTTTCTCTGTCAAATGAAAACAAATGTCAGAAAATCTTCTTTAATTACAGTTAAAAAAATGAAAATAGTGACAGTAAATTTAACAAGTATTCAGAGAATAGCTAATCTCGTCCTTATTTTGTGTCAATCTCTAGTTTCCATGACAACCTGTTCTTGAATTAGAGCCAATAATGTGATTTTGACCTTTCTGCTAAATGCGACCTTGACCTTTGACCTTTTGCAATATTGATACTTTTCATTATATGCATTATTATATGTTTATATGTATTTCATTATATGCTCAGTGTGTGTAATATTATGATAATATATGCAGTATTGATTAAGTTATATCGTGATATGTCTGTGTTTGACACAGTGTTACACAAGTTCACTTTGTGACGTCACCTTTGACCTCCAGAGATCTCAAAAACTAGTGGTTGTCGGTGATGACACCAATGATGAGAATCTTCATTATTTTTTAGTTCATTGTCACATTGACCTTTGACCTTTAATTAAATGAATCATTGCATCATTAGCTATATGTATATGCCCATGAAATGTCATGGAGTTATAGCATGATATGTGTCTGTGGGCACACACACACACACACACACACACACACACACACACACACACACACACACACACACAATGATAACAATAATCTCTTCCTACCAATGTTGGGCAAGATTAAAAAGAACATATCAGCCAACCCAACAGGCCGATAGAAGAAAACACAGAAATATCTGCCCGACATATGGGTCAGCTGACATATGGGTCAGCTGACATATGGGTCAGCTGACATATGGGTCAGCTGACATATGGGTCAGCTGACACATGGGTCTGTGTTTGTATGAGCACAGAAGTCAGATTTATGTTCAGATGTTTAATAGTGATGATTAACAGATTAACATCTTTAATCAGATTAATTACATGGTTCTATGGATTAATTTTGATTAATCACAATTAAATACCATTCCTTTTTAATTAAAAAAAAAGTAATCTAATTTAAAAAGTGAATTTTGCATATCTGTTAGGTGGAGGCTTTAAAACCAGATGGTTTAGTCCATTTTTCAGCCTCTAACTGCACATTTACTGTTTTATTATGACTTTGAACAATGTTACAATCTGTGCAAAATCAATAAATAAAAAAAATACAATAGAGGCATAGAAGTCAGGAGTTGGACGGTGAAAGGATGTAGAGTTTCAATTTCATTTTACACCAGAATAAGTTATGGATCGCTCCACCACCAGCCCCTGCCCCCACCCATTCAACAGATCAACTAGACACTGAACAATTTAAACAACAACATTTACCTTTGACGAGTAAAAACCTTCACTTTGGAAACAAACAGAAGAATAAAAGCATGTGCCATAAATACACAAATAAATAAATGTAGAGAAAATTCATGAATCATTAAACCACATTTTAATTTAAGTGTAGAAGAAGCAAAAACAAAACAAAAAAAAACAGATCAATGTCCATGTGTCAGAAAAAGGAGATAAAAGAGTTGAGTGAACACAGGAGGGTCAACTGCACCAATAAAACCAGACTTTATAACCTGTGAGAATCCTTTTTGGGTGGGCTCCAAGTTATTTTTCTATTTTTTTGTACCATCTACAACCCTTTCAGTGAATTGTAACAGTTGATTTATGGTTTTATGGCTGAAATGACCTGAAACAGCTGCTGTCGTGGAGGCTTTTCAACAAATATAGTTGATTATTTGGTCACAATCAGGTTCTTCAGGTTCTTCTCCACAAACTCCATGGAATAGGATGCTCAATGTGTGATTTTTTAGTATATAAATGAGCGATGATTACTGTGTTTTGTTTTGTTTTTATACAGAAAGTACATTTGTAACCAAAATGTCACATTATTATAAGAAATGTGTCCATGTAATAGCTCGGTGACACTAATTAGAATGTATTTTACTTCATATTAATAATAAATTATCCTCTACATTTATATCTGAGAACCACTAGAACACAAAAATAAGAAAATATATCAAAGTTTAGTCAAATAGGACAATAAGTTATCTACATTTATATCTGAGAATAACTGGAACACTAAAGATATCAAAAAACAAAAAAAGTTTATTCCAGCAGGACAATTTAAAGGAGTTTTTCTCACTATTTTCAGAGGTTAAATTCAGTAACACCACTATACACATATGACGTTTGGGTTAAAATGCCTTTTGTATCTAAAACTTCAGAATAAAGCTATTAATGAGGTCATACTATTTACTTTTATCAAACTATTTACATTTATTATACAGAGAAACAACATGTTTTGATGTTAATATGTAGAAAAAAATGCTAATTCTGGA
>CM035795.1:47616539-47636539 GCA_020466265.1 Siphamia tubifer | reverse complement strand
TGTAATCAGTATAGTCCAGTATTTTCAAACACTTTAATAGTTAGACATAGAGTTTTCTACAAAAAATCAAGTTAACATGGTTAGTAGATTATCCCTGTTGTCCAAATATGGACACTTGAGCAGAAAACCAGATCAAAGCCAAAAGCATTTCACTCTGGCTACATCCACTGATTTAAAAATGTAAAAATGATTAAAACTCATGCATTTTTTTTAAATTCCTACAGTTCACACCCCTCGCTTTATTCAAGGAAACACTGCTGTTGTTCTGCCCGTCAACTGTCAATAAAAAATCTGCACAAATAACGGCACGGTTCCACCTTAAACTGTCACACTGTGAAATGAACATTGAATTGAATTTGAGGTTGTTTAGGTTGAAGAGAAGGGAACATTGGCACTTTCTATTTTTTCTTCTAATAACCTAGTGACAGCTTGGTTATATTTCAGAGCGATAGTCTAAAAAAGAAAAATTCAGTTTGTCAAAGCTGTTGGAAAAGGCAGGAAGAGAAAGACAGGGAATTAGGAGGCGTTAGGTTTAGTGACACTCATGTCAGAGTGTTAGAAAAACTGCCTTTTCCACGTGGAGGTCGTGTGCGTTTGTGTAAAAAACTGTAAATAAAAACGAAGGGAGATGAAGCAGAAAAAGGGTCTGGTTCTAAGAGGAAGCGGTGATGACTTTAATCAGATGGAGGAGATAAAAGGAAGCCAGAACCGAGGAAAGATGGAGGGAAGACGCTGAGGAGGAGGGAAAGAGATTAGTGCTGTTATGGGAGAAAGAGAGAAGAGGGATTTAGCGGGCGGAGTGTTGACTGACAGATTGGTTACATCAGCCTTTTGTAGACACTCTACTCTGGGACCACTCCAACAGATGAGAAGATGGAAACCAAGCAGAAGAGGGAAGGAAGTTAACGAGTCCTGAAAAACCTGCCGTCATCATCTGGACCAACACCAGCACGCTGCTATTAATAGGACGGGAAAATGAATGTAGGAGTCAAACTTGTGTCATCAGGGGGGTGGGGTGGGGGGGTGATTACCTTCTATTACACTGGTGTAAGAAAGTGTTAGTAGAGTAGAAAAGACAGGAAGGAATCTGTGAAAGAGAAGTGAATGAAGCAGGAGGAAGTTGACGCAGATACTGTGAATGGAAAAACTGTCCATTAACTTCACTTATTAAATACTGCATCAATGAACCTTGAAAAACATGAACTCAGATCCTATGATACCAAGTGAGGCAACTTTATTATACTAGGTCAGAGTCTGTAGAAAATGTGAGATCGTTTGACACTAATGTTTTGTGGAAGTGAGTGAGAGGAACAGAAAGAGCAGGAAGTGGACCAGTGCACTGCCTTGCTCAGAAGGTCTAGGGGAGAAGCTCTGTAAGGGCAAACCCCCGAATGACCTCAATCCTTAATGATGTCATGACATGACGCATCCCCAGGTCATGACCTTTCACTCCCAGGTCATGACATTTCATTTGCACTTGGTTTGAGGTCAATCAGACAAATAGTTACAGAGATATGAACAAAAGAGTGTTTAGTGATTTTAAACTTTTGAGCGACAGTAGATGAAAGAAACAGAAAATATCCCAGGCCCCTCCCCTTGTCCATAAGACCCTCCTTCTCAGCAGGAATAACTCCAAAACCCCCAGTGGGAAAGGACAAAGCTGAGGGAGAACCACAGTGAAGGAGAGTTCTACCCCATGAATGGACAGACAGATGAGCGTCCCCTTACAGACGATTCCAATAGAAAATAATACAATGAAAATTAAACCATTAAAAAATATCAGCTATTTGATTATTTCAATCTGCAGTCTAGATGCATTCAGTAAATAAATGATGGGGGGGGGGGCAGACATGTACCATATGACGCATTGATACATTAATATACAAACTGATGTCCCCATTTCAGTATCAGCCCCCCAAAAACACACACACACACACACACACACACACACACACACACACATACACACACACACATACACACCCACACACACACACACACACACCCACACACACACACACACACATACACACACACACACACACACCCACAGCCATAATACCCCCTGGGGGGACGGTACCACCCCCGTTGAGAAACACTGATCTATATTATAAAAGCCAAGCAGCCTCTGTGTGTATGTGTGTGTGTGCTTGTATTCCTATCTTTATGGGGACATGGATCTGTTCACAGTCACACTACGGGGACCAAAATTCAAGTCCTCACAAGGGTTAAATATAAATAAAGGTCCCCACTAGGAAACTAGAAATGATGTGGCCCTATAAATACATTAATTAGTTTTTCTCGGAAGTCCTCATAAAGCATGAAGGAAACCAGTGTAAGGTGAAACATGTATTTTTCAAAAGGTTTGTTTAAAAAAAATATTTATTTTCATATATATATATATATATATATATATATAATTAATTTTTTTTTTTTTTTTGGTTTTTATTCATTCATTTTTAATTATTTTATAAAATGTCATTTATTTAAAAAAAAAATTCTGTAATTTTTTTTTTAATTTTCTTCAATTTTATGGAAGAAAAAAATAGAAGATGTGTTTACACTCATTACCCAATGGCTACTTGATTACAAACTTGGTCCTCATGAGACATGTAAACGACTGTGTGTGTGTGGGTGGGGGTTCACACTAAATCCTTTCAGAGCTGACTGCAGCAGTTTGTCACATGGTAGACACCAGCGAAAACCAGACATTGATACGACTTGTTAGTATTTAAGAAGATATTAGTAATTTTGGAAAACAATAGTTTGTCGATACAGCATGCATGGATACACACCTGCTTAAATCTAGCACCTTTAGAACCTGTGGATCCTCATGGGTCAAAGCACTAATGTTAATGTTAATGTAAATGTTAATGTAAATGTTAATGTTAATATTAATGTAAATGTTAATGTTAATGTTAATATTAATGTTAATGTTAATGTTAATATTAATGTTAATGTTAATGCCACTTTAAGAAGCTAATTAAATACATTTACTTTGATCTGATTGCAGTCATGTTAATCATTTATCTATTTTGCATTAATATTATGCAGAACACAGATATGAGTGATAATCTCAACAGACAGGTTTTAAACTCACATTAATAAACTACATTAAATGGAGGAGGAGACTTGCTGTGTAGCGCTCGTGAACTTTCCGGAACAAGCATTGTGCGTGCCATTATTCTGGAGGTGTGTCTTTGTGGGGACGTTTGAAGAAAGAAGTTTGGACTGTTGAACTGTCAAAATGTAGCTGCTCAAACTGTTGTTCTAAGTTCTCCTTACCCCACCTTTAACTCTCACTCTTATATTATACTATTATCAGTGATGCGCGGGTCGACCCGCCACTGATCACTTTTTTAACTAACCCTCACGCAACCTGGACCGGAAGAAATATATTTGAAAAGGATGGACCCGCTTCTTGACCTGCATTTTTAAAAAGTAGTCAATGGTCTTTATGAACATCACATGACCTTTGACCTTACTCACATACCTGAACATGACTTGACCTTTGACCTTACTCACATACCTGAACATGACTTGACCTTTGACCTTACTCACATACCTGAACATGACTTGACCTTTGACCTTACTCACATACCTGAACATGACCTGACCTTTGACCTTACTCACATACCTGAACATGACTTGACCTTTGACCTTACTCACATACCTGAACATGACTTGACCTTTGACCTTACTCACATACCTGAACATGACTTGACCTTTGACCTTACTCACATACCTGAACATGACCTGACCTTTGACCTTACTCACATACCTGAACATGACTTGACCTTTAACCTTACTCACATACCTGAACATGACTTGACCTTTAACCTTACTCACATACCTGCATTTATTTCTATGTTTAAATTTCATGTCATTGTTTGTAAGTTAATATGTTTATAAAATATGTTTGTTCTGCTTCATTATTCAAAAGTTATCAACGCACCAAAAACACTGGGAGCCGCTCATCATCTTTAAAAATCTCAGCCAATGTGTCCTAAACCTTATTCCAGTTTGGATGTTTCTGGAGCTTCCACTTGTGTTTTACTGAGACTCAAATTGATCAAATATAATAGAAAATATAAAGTCATACATGGAAAGTGATATTTGAAAAACATGCTTCTTTGGATTGTTCAGAAGGATCAATAATGGCTCCGATTTCAAACAACTGGATTTTTTAGTCAATGACTAATGGTTCAGGATTAACAGGCTTTAAACCAGAAAAATGATCAAACACTTCTAAACCTAAGTTTTGCTTTTTGTCAGAATTGTGAGATATTTGTATGATATGAAAAGGACGAACGTCAAAAGTAAAAACCAAGAACAGATATTAATACAGACAGTGGTAACAGGACGACAGCCAAAAAAACAGATTAGTATTGTGATAGAAATGGTTTGGATTAAGAACAACAAAAATGTCCCTGGAAACTAATCCTATAATCCGTCCATCCTGGCTCCTCCAAAATAACACATGATATTCAACAGAAATATGTTAGTGCAGCCGTCTGACAGATGCTGAGTGTAGACAAATATTATGGAAATGTTATGTACATGTATCTAGTGTGAATCCACACCTTCAACAGTGATAGATAAGACTCTGCTGTTGATATTTAACCACTTTCTGTTCAGACAAAATCTGCAGCGAAAAACCAATCGACTGTAGTTTCCAACAAAGTTTTAACGCTGTGACGATTGTCCAAACCAGAAATGGATCCATTAGAGGTAGAGAAAAACAATACACTGTCAAACATGCTATCAAAATAACTATATATATATATATATATATATATATATATATATATATATGCATATACGAAAGATCAAGCTAACGAATAATCCAACTAATGAAATTTTTGTTAATTTTTGTTTCTGAATATGAAAGAAAATTCCATTTATGAAAAAAACCCAAAACCCCCAAGACATAAATACTATGTACAGTAGTATTTACGTAATGTATGTAAATATGTCATGTACGTACTGTACATAGCACCCGATTGGCTATGAGAGAGACACCCATGAGGGTTTTTGATGAGCCTTTGACCCTCATTCATCAATCCGTACCTGTCCCTGGGATGAAAATGACCCACATGTCTGGTATGAAAATGACCCACATGTGTGGTTCATTTGAATGGTTTAATGTTTAATGTTCAGTCAGTGAAGACACATTTACCCACTGACACCAATACATTACAACTAAATCTATATTTTCCTTTACTAATAACACATATTTCATATAAAATCAGTACATTTTCATCATTTTTAAAGGGTTTAGGGGGTATTATTGGCGGGCTTTGGAACCAATCAAGCCTTTTACATAAAAAATGCACCTATTTACAAAGATTCACACACACACACACACACACACACACACACACACACACACACACACACACATATATATATATATATATATATATATATGGTCAAGTCAAGTAAAATGTTAAGAATTGAACAAAAGTTGAAAGCCTAGTTTTGTTTTTTACATTTAATTTCATATTTAGGACAAGTGTATTTGGGTGAATAATAAAAAAAGGGAAAAAATGAATTAATGTGCACCTGGCTGGTGAACTCTGTTAGATGAATAAAACCTTGTTTTACAAGACAGAAGCTCCATTGTAATTGTGTTTAAGAAATTATACTATGAAGGCCTGTAAAAATACTGAGCCTATTAGCATAAGCTATATTCATTAGCTCCTGTTACAATTAGCCTGGTTCAGTGATAGTAAAAACTGGTGCTAATTAGTATCTTTACACATACACCACACAACAGTAAGTGCTGATTTATTACATACATTAAATGTGGGTGATGTTTAATGAGTGACATATTGATGTGTGGTCTGTTTTTTTCGGTCGTTTAGCATTAGCTTAATTATGCTCCACTTCTCCAGTTTCTTCATATTTTTATCTAGAAAACATTGATTGATCTTTTATATGATGTATGTTTTATGATAGTAATTTTTTTTTACAAAACATAAATCCACTTACCATTCAATCACAATATTTATTATTATATTAGATTTAATTTATTATTTTATCTTCAGTTAATGATATAGTTTCATATAAAAAACCTTTGAATTTACTGTTTTTATGAAAACAGACAGACAGACAGATTTAATCTAATCAAAATGTAAACGTCTGTTTATATCCACATTACCCTGATACCAAGAAAATTTGATCAAAATTCACCCATTTAGTTTTAGTGTTGAACACAAACCAACAAAGAATAAAAAAAACAACGCTGGGAAAAACAGAACCTCCTTGGTGGAGGTAATAATAAATCACTTATGGAATAGAAGTGTGTATTGGCAAGAATTGGGTGATAAAATACAATTCACAACATTAGGATCATGATACTGGCTGATATCAGTGCTATTTCTATTCAAAGTTGACGGTCACGGAGGAGTCTGGAGAAAGTTAGGAATGACTAAACAAAATGGTGGATTATGGAGCTGAACGACTGTTGTCGCTTCTGTAAAAACAATTTAAAGTTTGTTGACGTTTTCTCACATTCTTCACTCATCTGTGATAAAAGGAAATCTACACCTGTTGTTGTTCTTCTTCTATGGTTGTTTACGCTTGTTTCTCTACCAATCGTTGCAGCGTCACTTTGTTAGTCCCGCCCTCTGACTCTATACTTCACTGTGATTGGTCGACCAGTTTCAGGGAAATTTAGCCAAAAGTTACATTGAGTGAAACTGGACTACTACGATAGAACATTAGATTTACTGATGCTAGGAGGAGCTAGTGTGGCTAGGCTACTACGATAGAACATTAGATTTACTGATGCTAGGAGGAGCTAGTGTGGCTAGGCTACTACGATAGAACATTAGATTTACTGATGCTAGGAGGAGCTAGTGTGGCTAGGCTACTACGATAGAACATTAGATTTACTGATGCTAGGAGGAGCTAGTGTGGCTAGGCTACTACGATAGAGCATTAGATTTACTGATGCTAGGAGGAGCTAGTGTGGCTAGGCTACTACGATAGAACATTAGATTTACTGATGCTAGGAGGAGCTAGTGTGGCTAGGCTACTACGATAGAACATTAGATTTACTGATGCTAGGAGGAGCTAGTGTGGCTAGGCTACTACGATAGAGCATTAGATTTACTGATGCTAGGAGGAGCTAGTGTGGCTAGGCTACTACGATAGAACATTAGATTTACTGATGCTAGGAGGAGCTAGTGTGGCTAGGCTACTACAATAGAACATTAGATTTACTGATGCTAGGAGGAGCTAGTGTGGCTAGGCTACTATGATAGAACATTAGATTTACTGATGTTAGGAGGAGCTAGTGTGGCTAGGCTACTACGATAGAACATTAGATTTACTGATGCTAGGAGGAGCTAGTGTGGCTAGGCTACTACGATAGAGCATTAGATTTACTGATGTTAGGAGGAGCTAGTGTGGCTAGGCTACTACGATAGAACATTAGATTTACTGATGCTAGGAGGAGCTAGTGTGGCTAGGCTACTACGATAGAACATTAGATTTACTGATGCTAGGAGGAGCTAGTGTGGCTAGGCTACTACGATAGAACATTAGATTTACTGATGCTAGGAGGAGCTAGTGTGGCTAGGCTACTACGATAGAGCATTAGATTTACTGATGCTAGGAGGAGCTAGTGTGGCTAGGCTACTACGATAGAACATTAGATTTACTGATGCTAGGAGGAGCTAGTGTGGCTAGGCTACTACGATAGAACATTAGATTTACTGATGCTAGGAGGAGCTAGTGTGGCTAGGCTACTACGATAGAGCATTAGATTTACTGATGCTAGGAGGAGCTAGTGTGGCTAGGCTACTACGATAGAACATTAGATTTACTGATGCTAGGAGGAGCTAGTGTGGCTAGGCTACTACAATAGAACATTAGATTTACTGATGCTAGGAGGAGCTAGTGTGGCTAGGCTACTATGATAGAACATTAGATTTACTGATGTTAGGAGGAGCTAGTGTGGCTAGGCTACTACGATAGAACATTAGATTTACTGATGCTAGGAGGAGCTAGTGTGGCTAGGCTACTACGATAGAGCATTAGATTTACTGATGTTAGGAGGAGCTAGTGTGGCTAGGCTACTACGATAGAACATTAGATTTACTGATGCTAGGAGGAGCTAGTGTGGCTAGGCTACTACGATAGAACATTAGATTTACTGATGCTAGGAGGAGCTAGTGTGGCTAGGCTACTACGATAGAACATTAGATTTACTGATGCTAGGAGGAGCTAGTGTGGCTAGGCTACTACGATAGAACATTAGATTTACTGATGCTAGGAGGAGCTAGTGTGGCTAGGCTACTACGATAGAACATTAGATTTACTGATGCTAGGAGGAGCTAGTGTGGCTAGGCTACTACGATAGAACATTAGATTTACTGATGCTAGGAGGAGCTAGTGTGGCTAGGCTACTACGATAGAACATTAGATTTACTGATGCTAGGAGGAGCTAGTGTGGCTAGGCTACTACGATAGAACATTAGATTTACTGATGCTAGGAGGAGCTAGTGTGGCTAGGCTACTACGATAGAGCATTAGATTTACTGATGCTAGGAGGAGCTAGTGTGGCTAGGCTACTACGATAGAACATTAGATTTACTGATGCTAGGAGGAGCTAGTGTGGCTAGGCTACTACGATAGAACATTAGATTTACTGATGCTAGGAGGAGCTAGTGTGGCTAGGCTACTATGATAGAACATTAGATTTACTGATGTTAGGAGGAGCTAGTGTGGCTAGGCTACTACGATAGAACATTAGATTTACTGATGCTAGGAGGAGCTAGTGTGGCTAGGCTACTACGATAGAGCATTAGATTTACTGATGTTAGGAGGAGCTAGTGTGGCTAGGCTACTACGATAGAACATTAGATTTACTGATGCTAGGAGGAGCTAGTGTGGCTAGGCTACTACGATAGAACATTAGATTTACTGATGCTAGGAGGAGCTAGTGTGGCTAGGCTACTACGATAGAACATTAGATTTACTGATGCTAGGAGGAGCTAGTGTGGCTAGGCTACTACGATAGAACATTAGATTTACTGATGCTAGGAGGAGCTAGTGTGGCTAGGCTACTACGATAGAACATTAGATTTACTGATGCTAGGAGGAGCTAGTGTGGCTAGGCTACTACGATAGAACATTAGATTTACTGATGCTAGGAGGAGCTAGTGTGGCTAGGCTACTACGATAGAGCATTAGATTTACTGATGCTAGGAGGAGCTAGTGTGGCTAGGCTACTACGATAGAACATTAGATTTACTGATGCTAGGAGGAGCTAGTGTGGCTAGGCTACTACGATAGAACATTAGATTTACTGATGCTAGGAGGAGCTAGTGTGGCTAGGCTACTACGATAGAGCATTAGATTTACTGATGCTAGGAGGAGCTAGTGTGGCTAGGCTACTACGATAGAACATTAGATTTACTGATGCTAGGAGGAGCTAGTGTGGCTAGGCTACTACGATAGAGCATTAGATTTACTGATGCTAGGAGGAGCTAGTGTGGCTAGGCTACTACGATAGAACATTAGATTTACTGATGCTAGGAGGAGCTAGTGTGGCTAGGCTACTACAATAGAACATTAGATTTACTGATGCTAGGAGGAGCTAGTGTGGCTAGGCTACTACGATAGAACATTAGATTTACTGATGTTAGGAGGAGCTAGTGTGGCTAGGCTACTACGATAGAACATTAGATTTACTGATGCTAGGAGGAGCTAGTGTGGCTAGGCTACTACGATAGAGCATTAGATTTACTGATGTTAGGAGGAGCTAGTGTGGCTAGGCTACTACGATAGAACATTAGATTTACTGATGCTAGGAGGAGCTAGTGTGGCTAGGCTACTACGATAGAACATTAGATTTACTGATGCTAGGAGGAGCTAGTGTGGCTAGGCTACTACGATAGAACATTAGATTTACTGATGCTAGGAGGAGCTAGTGTGGCTAGGCTACTACGATAGAACATTAGATTTACTGATGCTAGGAGGAGCTAGTGTGGCTAGGCTACTACGATAGAGCATTAGATTTACTGATGCTAGGAGGAGCTAGTGTGGCTAGGCTACTACGATAGAACATTAGATTTACTGATGCTAGGAGGAGCTAGTGTGGCTAGGCTACTATGATAGAACATTAGATTTACTGATGCTAGGAGGAGCTAGTGTGGCTAGGCTACTACGATAGAACATTAGATTTACTGATGCTAGGAGGAGCTAGTGTGGCTAGGCTACTACGATAGAGCATTAGATTTACTGATGTTAGGAGGAGCTAGTGTGGCTAGGCTACTACGATAGAACATTAGATTTACTGATGCTAAATGATACAATTTACTGATCACAATATATCATGATACTGATAAGAAGGTGAATTGTTTGTGGTTTTTTTCTTCGGTTACTTCTTTTTGTTTGTTTTTTCACTGGCTCTAATTATCACTCTGTACAGATGAATTTAACACTGCATGTGTGTAGAACTTCACACTGACTTAACTCCACTGTTAGAGCTGGTTTACTCTCTATAGAACTATAAATACACTCTGAAATACTGACACTGAATGCTTTACTGTGTAACTAGGATTATGTCATAAAGTTAAATGTGGAAAATAAAAACAATTATTTGTAGGTGAGGGTTAAACGCAGTGTTTTGTACTGACTCAGTGGAAGTAAATAATTCTGAAGGAACCTGCCTTACACCAGCTGAAATATAAAAGAGGCTGCAGTCACTCATACTCAGAGATCCTGATATGCTGAAGAGCATTTAGACAGAGTCTTTAATCAAAGCAGACAGAGGCGCATACATCATCCAGTCGACTCAGATCCAGCAGCTTTTCATCTCACCCTCTTTCATTTAGTTTTTAACTTCTATCGACCTGTTTTACTTTAAGGAAAAGACGAGTAATTAAACATAAATTAATATAATTGGAACCATTGATGTGTCTAGGTTTGTGCTTATATGGGCTCTAATCCTCTTTGGATTCATTTAAAGTGGATGTTCTGTGGACTCTGTTTATCAAACACCATTTCAGTCTGAGTTTGGTCAAATATTCAGGACTGGAGGATTGACTTATAACATGAGGCAGAAATTCATTTTAATGCATAAAAAAATATTTTCAAACTCTCAGTTTCCTGTTTCCTCCAGGTAATGGGTTTTTAATCTCCCCCAGGATTAGTTGGGTCAGATTATTGTGTGTGTGTGTGTGTGTGTGTCCACAGAGACATATCATGCTATAACTCAATGAATACTTGAAATATCACCATGAAATTACATGGACATATACATATAGCTAATGTGCATCACATGCAATGATTCATTTGAGTAAAGGTCAAAGGTCAAAGTCACAATTAAGTGAAAGGTCAAAATCACATTATGGGTTATAATTCAAGAACGGAGGGTCACAGAACTTTCAGATTGGTACCAAACGATGCGGAATGAAGATTTATACAATTATTATATTTGGTGTTATCACGTACGGCCGATAGTTTTTGAGATCTTTGGAGGTCAAAGGTGACATGTTGCAAAATTATCTTGTGTAACACTGTTTGTGTCAAACATAGACATATCATGTTATAACTTAATCAATACTGGATATATTATCATAATATTACACACACTGACACATATATACATATAACAAAATTATCAATATTGCAAAAGTTCAAAGATCAAAGGTCACATTTAACAGAAAGGTCAAAATCCAATTATATTGTAGTGTAGTGTGTGGGAAGTGCTATACAATACTATACACTTTATACACTCTATACACTAATATATATATATATATATTAGTATATATATATACATACATATATATATATGTGTGTGTGTGTGTGTGTTTGTATAATATACATAATTCTTTTATTGTGTTTATTGTGCATATATGTATGTATTATTATTTTCTATATGTTTTACTTATTATTATATAGTATTGTACTGCTGCTGGAACACTAATTTCCCAGAGGAACCTTCCCAAGGGATTAATAACGTTTTTATCTATCCATATCTTGGCTCTAATTCAAGAACAGTTTGTTGTAGAAACTTGAGATTGGCACAAAATAGGACCGAGATTGTCATTCTCTAAATACTAGATTCTAATGGTGTCAAATGATTAAAATATGTAATCGTGATTAATCGCATAAATGCAATGCAAATGTCCCACATATCAAATAGAAGTACAAATGGATTCATTTTAGAATTTGCAAATATTTATTTTATGCTCAACTACAACCAAAGACACATGCATATCCCAAATATGCACACATTACTTTCCTGTGAATACACTTAATTTTGTCCCAAAACTTGCTCCACATGAGGCCAAGCGGAACAATGACTTTACAGTGAGATATAAGAACTTTATTCTCGAAATGTTATGACTTTACTCTCGTATTGACAAGGGTTTTAATGTTCGTACAGTATGTGGTCGTACTACTTCATTCATGCACGATTAAAAGCACATTTACAAACGGCAGAAACTTTCAGTGACTGGTGTCTCTCCACAGAATAACCTTCTAACGATGACAAAAGCACAAAAAAAACTCTCACCATCATGATCATTTAAAAACCACAAATATCCATGACCCAGTAAAAAGCTGAAGTCAGTTTTTTTTTCTTCCTCATTAGTCTCCACCTCACTGTTAGCAGCGTAAAGTGCCATAAGTGACACTGGGAGAACATACGAGCTAACAAACCCTGACCTGAACATGAGTGATGGATGATGAACGCTAACAGGCATGGAGGTAAATGACATTCACATGAGACACATGCAGTGAATGTAAGACGATCGATATAGAAAACATTGGACAGAGACTTGGGGCTGGAGGCGGGACACGTCCAGTCCAAGGAACTTTCACTCTGCTTGTTGTTCTAACACGGTGCTACTAATCACTGGAAAAGACCGGAAAGAAGCTGAAATGGAACCAAAAAGGACTTGGAAGGGACTGAAAAGGGATTATTAAAACAAAGAAACACAGGGAAGGACTGAAGAAGGAGCAGATGAGAAAAGCTACTGAAAAAGGTTATTGCTCTGTTCATTTTAAATGATATGTTTAATGGTGATTGGTTCCGGTCCTTTCCGGTCTTTTCCGGTTCCATGTCAGCTCCTTTCTGGTAATTAGCAGCACCGGTTCTAATGCTTCACTCCTGTTTCTTCCTCCATATTTAATGATAAAAGTCGATCTTAAATCATGGGGGGGGCTCAACAAAAACTGTTTTTTGCAACAGAACTTTGTTCATTTTCTGCCTCTGCAGCTTCTTAAAACAGTCTGTGTATTTTCATTTGAACAGAACAAGAGCAGTCCTGTGTGACAAATGGTACAAGGTCCAGGATGAAATCTACTGGGAAGGGCCTTAATATGAGTTTGGAATAATGTTCACAATGGAAGCTGTGAAGATTCACACACATTCATTACATTATTAGAGGCTGGAACCCTACAGGTACTTTTATTCTTTTATATTATTGTTTAGCATCCTGACATTTAAACTGTGGAGACTAACATAAAGGTGGTGTATAGGGGATATAAAATAGAATATATAGAACCAATATAATATGACGTGACGTGACATGACATGACATGACATGACATAATATAATATAATATAATATAATATAATATAATATAATATAATATAATATAATATAATATAATATAATATAATATAATATAATATAATATAATATAATATAACATAACATGACATGACATGACATAGTCAATCATTTCCTCTGGTCTTAATAAAATATTCTGATTGCTGCATTTAGTTCAGCTCACGTACAAGTAAAACTGTGTTCACTGAAACAAAACTGTGAGAAAACCATCAGTGGTTCTTACCTACAGTATTGACAGCGGGCTGTACAGTATACATGTGTTCAAGTGGGACATTAAAGAGATAAAAGGCTACAAATGGAGACGCAGCCGTAACCAGCACTGAAACACATAAAGGTAAACCACTGGTGGCACGGAACCACTGGTGGGACGGAACCACTGGTGGCACGGAACCACTGGTGGGACAGAACCACTGGTGGGACGGAACCACTGGTGGCACGGAACCACTGGTGGGCCGGAACTACTGGTGGGATGGAAGCACTGGTGGGACGGAACCACTGGTGGGACGGAACCACTGGTGGGACGGAACCACTGGTGGCACGGAACCACTGGTGGGACGGAACCACTGGAGGGACGGAACCACTGGTGGCACGGAACCACTGGTGGCACGGAACCACTGGTGGCACGGAACCACTGGTGGGACAGAACCACTGGTGGCACGAAACCACTGGTGGGCCGGTGCACGCCTGGACTCATCATTTCATATGTACTCACTGCATTAGAGCAGATTAAAGCGCTGCTGCAGTGCGGGGGAAAAAGGAAGGAGAATAATAAATTGTGGAAACTAAATCCCCAGGAGCTGAAGGTCTCGTCTGTAAAGGGTTTTATGTTCTATCAGTCTAATGTTTTCACATGTAGCAGGAAACAAAAAAGAAAAAAAAGCAGCCAGGCCAGTGAAAGGAGCGTGTGAATACATCAAATAAAACACAATGAGATCAAATATGAACCAGTGCGGCTTCACTCATGTGGAATTCTAACCCTAAAAACTGACTTTCATTCAACAAAAAACAACCAACAGCAAAACAAACATGAACTGAAGGAAATACACTGATGCAAATGACTGTAAAGATCAGATGTGTTAATGCAGCCTGGGGTCAAAGGTCGCCCCTATTCTATTCTATTCTACTTTACTTTGTTCTACTACACATGAAATAAGAGTAAAATATATCAGAGTAGAGTATGACAGGATAGAAATATTTTTTTTATTCCACAGTTGGTTAAAGGGACAGTTCAGTATTTTTCAGATGAAAGTCACCAGTGTTACTGCTAACAGCTGTGCACCTGCACATAGCAGCCGCTAACACTGCCCAACAACTGATGAAAGTAGTTTGCTAAGGCACACAGCTGTTAGCAGTGACAACGCTAGCGCATTGATCACTGTTGACAGAAAGCAGCTCCAAATAATTACGAGGTGTGTGTTTTTGTTCAGTGACGGTTTTGTTATGTAAATAAATCACTCATTCCAACACATACTGTTTTGAGAAGAAACACGTTTTATTTTGTTGACCCCAGGAAACCTGCCGGGACTACAAAACCGGACCAGAACTGGGCTCAGAGGACACTGTGGAGGATAAGTCAGTGTGGGTGCACCAGAGTAAAGGGGCGGAGTCAGAAGAGAGGGGCGGAGTCAGTGTGGGTGCACCAGAGTAAAGGGGCGGAGTCAGAAGAGAGGGGCGGAGTCATTCACCTGAAAAATACTGAACTGTCCCTTTAAGTTTAGTCTGTTTTACTTTGTTATTCCACAGTGGTTCCACACACACAGATCTTCAGGGGTTTGTTGTTGTTGTTGTTGTTTGTTGTTGTTCCTGTTGTTGTCATTCCTACTGAGCACTTTTCTGCTTCTATTCAATAACTGTTGCTTTAATGGTGAAACACTACATATTTGGAACCAAATCCAAATGTGGGACTGGGTCCAAAGTTTCATCAGCAAGAAATAAATTCTACACAATAACACATCCATTGAGTGAAAAAAAGAACAACCGTTAATTCAGTTTAATGTAAAAATCACTGATGCAGCTTTAGTCGTTTCTACAGGAAACATCTGGTTTGAAGGTTTTCTACAGAAAATGAAGAAATGATGGAGGTAGCTCAGAAAATAAGCAAAGGGAGGGTTGGTCTGGTGGAGTATGGACCTGAGAGACTTCCATCTGTCTGTACAGCCCCCCCCCCCCCCCCCCCCCCAAAAAAAAAAAGAAACTGCTGGACATGAGATAATGTTTTAAAGGCTGTTATAATAATGACAGAAGGTGAAGAATCAGCTGATTCTGTTTCTGTTAGAGTTCAAATTTACTGTGATTCACCTGTCTGTCTGTCTGTCTGTCTGTCCATTCATCTGTCTGTCTGTCCATCTGTCTGTCTGTCTGTCTGTCTGTCCATTCATCTGTCTGTCTGTCCATTCATCTGTCTGTCCATCTGTCTGTCCATTCATCTGTCTGTCTGTCCATTCATCTGTCTGTCCGTCTGTCTGTCTGTCCATTCATCTGTCTGTCTGTCTGTCTGTCTGTCTGTCCATCTGTCCATTCATCTGTCTGTCTGTCTGTCTGTCCATCTGTCTGTCTGTCCATTCATCTGTCTGTCTGTCCATCTGTCTGTCTGTCTGTCTGTCTGTCTGTCCGTCCATTCATCTGTCTGTCTGTCTCTCAATTCATCTGTCTGTCTGTCCATCTGTCTGTCTGTCCATTCATCTGTCTGTCTGTCTGTCTGTCTGTCTGTCTGTCTGTCCGTCCATCCGTCCGTCCATCCACCCACTTTGGTGTCTTCATAAACTTCATAAACAGAATTAAATAAATCATCTCCACTTAAATTCATTGTGTATAAAAACCTCATTCATCCTGAACACTTGGCAGAGTGTTTACTGTGTTTACTGTGTTTACTCACTGTTGCAAACGTTGTTATTTTTGAGAAGGTTTTTAGCGGAGGGTCAGTCGGCGTCGATGTCTCTCACGTCTCTATTAACAGACTTTTGTGATGAGCGAGTGCTTCAGGGTTCACACTTTACCTCATAATGCCGTCGTTAAGCCTCGATGAACCTGGAACCTTTTGCATATTTGTACAGATCATTACGTGGCAGCGTTCTAGAGCAGATCATCTGTGACTGAAGGTATATTTGATGATAAAGTGCTGTCATTTATCCTCGTCCTTGACCAGCCATGTGTGCATCCACCTACGTTAGCAATTTCCTACTTTTCACACATAAGCAGCAAAAAGAGGAAGTATAATATAATGTCAGGAAGCCTCAGCAGAAAATAAAGCCAAATAAAAAAGAAAATAAAAACACATACTCAGAATAACCCCCCCCCCCCTGCAGTCATAAGAGCCAGTTGAGGAGTGATAATAGAGAACACTTATATTCTTAACCTGAACCAACACTTTATAATGCCCTGCTTTACAAAACACCAAAGTGTCACATGGACTCCACTATTATTTCTCATATAAACACATGGTTGAAACAAATCAGACATTTTAAGTACTTGGATGTAAAAGTAAAATGAAATCTGTCCTTGACACGCTCCACCTGTGAAGCTCAAACAAACACCTTCCACAAACTCCCTACAGGTTTTGTACCGACACACTGTTCAGCTGCAAACACGGTCCATCATTTCTGTTGCTCTGTGTAGCACAACAGGAACGTGACCATTTACAGATTTTTCTCCTTAGTGTCATATTGTTCTAATGAACTGGGTGACCTTCAGTGTCTTTACGTGGAACATTAATAGGGAACCAACGACAGTGAAAGTGTAACAGGAAACTACATCTGTAAGGTGAACTGGACCTTACACTGGAGATTTTGCAGTGTTAATTTGGAGACAATGGGACCAAATACACTCTAGAAGAAGTTAAATAAACTCTCTAAGTGTTGATTTAACACTGCAAAATTTACTGTGTACTGGGATACGTTTGTGAAATACAAAAATGATAGTGAATATATTGATCATTAATTATAATAATCTCACCTAACCAATGTTGGGTGAGATTATTATAATCACTGTGTGTGTGTGTGTGTGTGTGTGTGTGTGTGTGTGTGTCCACAGAGACTATAACTATAACTCAATGAATACTGTAGATATCACCATGAAATTACATGTTCATATACATATAACTAATGTGCATCTGATGCAATGACACATTTGAGTAAAGGTCAAAGGTCAACGTCACAATTAACTAAAAGGTCAAAATCACATTATCAGTTAGAACTCAAGAACAGATGGTCACAGAACTTTCAAATTGGTACCAAACGATGCAATTCTCATAATTAGTTTTATCACCTACAACTAATAGTTTTTCAGATCTCTGGAGGTCAAAGGTGACGTGTCACAAAATTAACGTGTGTAACACTGTTTGTGTCAAACATAGACTGTGATGGAAATGGACCTTGACTGGGTCATTAAATGTCACTGATCACCATGAACCATAAACCCACGGTTCTCAAACTGGGGTCCGTGGACTCCTAGGGGGACGTGGCGCATGTCCAGGGGGTATGCGAAATTATTCACAGTTTTATTCAGTTTGAGAACCCCTGCCATAAACATTAATCTTCATGATTATTCGTCAGCTGAAATATTTCAATCACAGGTGGTGTCTTCAAATGGAGGATCAGTGATGGGTGAATAATAACTGATGTTTGATGGTTTGACCAACAAGTACATGAAAAACAAATAAGGATGGGTTTAGTATTTCTGAACCAGTGAGTAATGATAGAAAGTAGATCTGAAAAAGAACAATGAGAAGAAGTACAGAAAAATAATTAGGATTCATGTCAAATATAAACAGAACAATCATGTCTTGGATTGTCTCATTTTACAACTGAAGACACAAAATTCTATTAGACTCAGATAATTTATGAACATTCCAGCAAAGCTATTTTTCACAACCAGTTTTAAGGAAGGGGCCAGATTAGGAATTCTGTGAATACGTGTCAGAACCTTTTGAACACTGTAAAAACTGTGGAACAAGCTTTGACTCAAACAGCTGTTTTTTTTTCTGCCTGCTTGCTTCAGGATGTTTTTAACTTCCTCCTCCTTCCTCTTCCTCCCCCCTCCTCGTCTTCATCTGTGTCCTTTTATTAGTCCATTCACACACTTTTTAGTTACAGTCGCTCAGCAGCTCTGCGTCCTAACCACAATGACTTTTTTTTTTCTCTTGTGCTACGTTTGCAAATCCAATCGAAAACTGCATTAGAGGAAGTAATATTCAGACAGAAGGTTAAACACAGCTTTACAATAAAACCTTAGTAAGTGTTTACTCTCCCGTGAAGAGAACGGATCTGAAGTGACGGTGGTAATACTTGTCATCTTCGCTCCATGGAAGTCGTACGTCGACACACATGATGGTTTCATGAAGCAGTGAATGTGAATGTTTACAATAATTCGGAGTGTTTATTGTTTATACCCTGGTGAGCCCATACATATTTAAAATATGTCTGATGTTGCTTGGGAACATATCCCCCCGACTGGTGATGAGGATGATGATGAGGATGATGAGGATGAGGATGATGATGATGAGGAGGATGATGATGATGATGATGAGGAGGATGATGATGATGATGATGATGATGATGAGGAAGATGAGGATGATGATGATGATGATGATGATGATGATGATGATGATGATGAGGAAGATGATGAGGATGATGATGATGATAATATTGATGATGATGATGATGATGATGATGATGATGAGGATGATGATGATGAGGATGATGATAAGGATGATGATGATGATGATGATGATGATGATGAGGATGATGATGATGATGATGATGATGATGATGATGATGAGGAAGATGATGAGGATGATGATGATGATGATGATGATGATGATGATGATGATGATGATGATGATGATGATGATGATGATGATGAGGAAGATGATGAGGATGATGATGATGATAATATTGATGATGATGATGATGATGATGATGATGATGATGATGAGGATGATGATGATGAGGATGATGATAAGGATGATGATGATGATGATGATGATGATGATGAGGATGATGATGATGAGGATGATGATAAGGATGATGATGATGATGATGAGGATGATGATGATGATGATGATGATGAGGATGATGTCAGCAGAGATGAGCCATGAACACTCATATCTGTTTGTCTTGGAAACTTTACTTTGTTCAAGGTCAAAGTGCAGTTCAAAATATGTATGAAAAGAAAAGAAAAAAAAAGAAAACCTTACATAAGGTCTGGTGTAGGAATAGAACCAACAACCTTCTGTCTCCAAGGCACGAGTGTTAGCCACTGCACCACCATGTAGAACCGTTTTCAGTGTTCCTTCTTCGTGTTCCTCACAGTTGGGAAACTTGCAGCAGCTCCTCAGCCTGGGGCCTGATCTCCAACACTCTGGAGAAAACTCATGAATGTTTTATCTGTTCAAATGACCAT
>CM035795.1:47566539-47611539 GCA_020466265.1 Siphamia tubifer | reverse complement strand
CATAGACAAAGCTGCAGAACGTGACCTTTTTAGAATCAAAACAGATTGGAGTTTAATAAAAGGTGTGAGATCTTAAAGAGGTTCTGAGACACAGGGAAGATAAAGGTAAATATATGGTTCCAGCCAGCGTTGTTTGGACCTTATTAGGACGTGTTCAGTGAAGAGCAGCCCCATCGTACTTCAGCAGCTGACAGTGTTTATATATGATGGTCAGACTAGAATATGTTGACTTAAATAAACACAGTCACCACCAATTATAGTTCTGCTTTGAATCTCACACACATATTCAAGTGTGTTCAGTGTCAGACGCCTAATGACCACCCACCCCCCACTCATACAACTGTCCTCCACTCATCCCACAGACACTGCTGTATCCAGGCAGCATATAAGAAATCACCTTCCAGCCTAAATTTGGCTGTAGCTCGACTTATGCCTGGTTTCGTGGTGACGGGTCACAAATGATCCTTAACTCTTTAAACTTATGATCGATTTCACCTACACTTCTTAATAAAGTCAATTGTAATTTTGTTCTTGAACCATTTTAATTACACGGTGTTTGAAATGAAAATATTAAGATGAAAAGTGGGATATTAGAGGCAGGTCCTGTTTAATGATGCAATAGATAAATTATTAATGTACATCTGGACAATTGTTTAGTTTGTTGTGGATGTTTTTGTTTGACTATGACTGTGTTAGAATATTAGATTAGATTCAACTTTATTGTCATTGCACATGTCACAAGTACAGAGCAACGAAATGCAGTTAGCATCCAACCAGAAGTGCATAGCAGTGAATAAATAATATAGACATTGTAAATATACACAGTATATGTAGGAGGTGCTAAAATGAGATGATATAAATAACTATGGATGCAGGTATGTACAAACTATAACAGGCTATGACTATGTTACAGTATGAGTAACTGTAATATTATAGATTTTTGAGGAAGGTATGTACAGACTATAGACAGGAATATGGAATATGGTTCCTCTGTGGATAATTATGAGACATAAAGGTTCAGATCAGCTGTTTGACTTTTGTATTTTGAACAAATGAGTGATTGTAACTGCTGTTGATATTTTATTGTTAAGTGGTTTATATCTTCTGATGTGTGACAATCTCAGTTGTTAAACTACATGAGGTCATGTGACATTTGGGACAGGTTAGGTTGAGTGACTACTTCTGGCCTATATGTGGACCCAGGGAAGTTTAAAGAGTTTTAACATATGGGAACAGATTATACAACCAACCACTGGGTAAAAGGTTTCAGATTTAAGTCTTAGAAACTTAAACTTAAACTTTCTGACTCCCTGATGAAGGCCATTATGCCGAAACGCGTTGGTGTTTTTATATGTTTTTATATGATTTTATAGGTTTTTGTAACCAAGCCAGTTTAATAAAGGCTTTTTATTCTTCACTTTTAAGAGAGTGCCTTGGAATTTTTCTTTCTTTAAGTCTTAGAAAGTTGAATATGGTTAAAGGATTCATTCCATGGTTATTCCATTAATATTACTGTGTTCTTTATTGTTATTGAATACATTGTGTGTTGGTTATATTTAAAAAAAAACAAAAAAAACCCAAACATCCAGATTGTTTTGTTTCCTGCTGTTTTTGGAGGGTAGAAAAATGACTCGTATGTATCCATGATGCAGTAATGAGGCATCTCTGATTGGCTCAGACAATGATTGCGTGAAGGAACACTAAGTGTGATGAGATATTTAGACTAGAAATAAGACAAATAGATTTGGTAAGATGTAGATGTTTGCAGTGTATCCCTTCTGTCTGCTTTGAAAACAGAAGTATTTTTGTTTGTAGACATAAATAAAGTGTCGTTTCCCATTTTAGTGAGAATAAATATTTTGGGGTGTGTTTGTTTTTGGGCTGTAACACAGTAAATGGGAACATGTTTATAGATAATACCAAAAGAGGAAGCTACGGAGCTTTGACTAATGTGGCAGGAATCCACTTGAGCTGTATGGATTTTCTGTCTTTTTTGTGCATTGGGGGGAATGTGAGCTTGTTCTAATGAAGAGACATTGATTATGCTTTCATGGTTTTTATCCAGTCAAGTCGAGCCGCTGGTGTGCATCAGCCTGTTCTCTAGTGGAATGGGCTGATGGAAAGCATCAGGATGACGATAGAGCTGAAGTCCTTAAAGGTAATGTGGATATGAGTTCAAATCAGAGGCTGAAGGAAACAACTAACATTTGTCACAAAACAATAGAAAATAAAAAAGCACATCATCTGTGCTGCACTTTAGTCATTCATATATATAAATAGATAAATGAAATGACGTGTTTACATGTGACAGGAATTATGTTATTTAAAATTAACATTGGAATAAACCAGTGACTTTATTCAGAATTAAGTTTAATTCAGAATTAACATTTTCAACAGGAATTAGGTGTTTACATGGTTCATCGTAAAGTGGAATTAACTTTTATTTGGAATTAAACAGGAATAAAACCTCCCATGTAAACAGGTTGACTGCAGTCACTTCACTGTCTTCATATAAAAAACAACAACAACAACTGATAAAGATTCAACGTCCATGAAACCAAACAGACTCAAGCCTTTATTCAATTCATTTCCATCCAGCTGTTTTCAATAATGACTCATTTCTTGGCTTTTATTCCTTTTGTAAACATAAATAAAGGCTCCACGCAGCACAGATCGACACTTGATGAAGCAGAACTGACTAAATAAAAAGAGGATTACATTTGGTTCCTGCTGTTTGATCAAACCTTTCTGTCTGATTTTACATAAAGAAAAAATTCAACACTTGGAAATGGTCTATTTGTTGATTCATCAACACCAGTTTAACAGACCATTATTCCTCAAGGAAAGTCATGTGATCTTAGTGTAGACGAGCCTCATGAATATTTGGAAGGTGTTTGTGTTGCTGATCCAACGTACGAACTGATACAGAAAACAAGAGGAGAGTAGAAACAAACAGCTTCTACTTTTATCTAGAAACAGCTGAACATGATCACAGTGTTCTGGAAACCAGTCTGAACCTAAAGAGGAATAAATATATGGATCCTTTTGTTCCTTCACTGCAAAAATGAAAGTGTAGTTCTCTGATTTCTAGTCCAAATATATCATCACACTTAAAATAAGAACGTTGTACTGACAGATCACAACATAGTTTTAGACAAGTATTCAGAGAATGTCTAATCTGGCTCCTATTTTATATCAATCTGAAGTTTCTATGACAACCTGTTAGAGCTGATAATAATGCTAATAATAATAATGTGATTTTGACCTTTCTGCTAAATGCGACCTTGACCTTTGAAACATTGATCATTTTGTTCTATGTATATATGTGTCAGTGTGTGTAATATTATGATAATATATCCAGTATTGATTAAGTTATAGCGTGATATGTCTGTGTTTGACACAAAGTTAATTTTGCCACATGTCACCTTTGACCTCCAGAGATCTAAATTGTATAAATCTTCATTCTGCATCATTTGGTACCAATCTGAAAGTTTTGTGACCCTCCATTCTGGGGTTATAACTGATAATGTGATTTTGACTTTTTAGTTAATTGTGACCTTGACCTTTGACCTTTACACAAATGGATCATTGCATCAGATATGCATTGGCTATATATATATATATATATATATATATATATATATATATATATATATATATATATATATATATATATACATATACATGCCCATGTAATTTCATGATAATATCTACAGCATTCATTGAGTTATAGTATGATATGTCTCTGCGGACACACACACACACACACACACACACACACATACAATGATTACAACAATCTCACCCAACCAATTTTGGGCGAGATTAACAACCATCAAAAAATAACAACCAGTAAATGCATCTTAAACAGCACGTTCTGTTCAAATCCCAACACTACCAGCTATAACATGCATCCATCTTTATATTTCATTACCTCTAATAGATGTAAACAAACCTTGAAAAGACACAATATATTTAACTTAAAGTCAGAAAGTGTAGAAGAGGAACAACAAAGATTGTAGATTGAGATAAATGCTCCAAATGTGGACTTAATAGTGTGTTTGTCATCGACAACAAGTCCCAGTCCTCTTGTTACACGCTGCTATGATACTAAAACCCAGAGGGAGGAAGCACACACACTTATATATCGATCTGCACAAAGTCATGGAGACTATTCTGCTCATTTATGAGTGATTGTGTGATCCACATGCAGACACAGTGCAGGCCTCTGTGTGAAGAAAGCACTGGAGTGTTTAGTATTCAGAGGAAGGACACCAGAACCAGCTCCATAACAGCCAGGCTGGATCAGAACCAGTGTAAAGTCTGTGTGTTTAAAACAGTTCACTCACCCAAACCACACGCATGGACTTATGGGAGATCAGCTGACCTGCAACACAGAACAACACAATTATCATACACTAGCACCAGTATAGATACAGTATAATAAGAATAATACTTATTTAGTGTGTACTCTTCCTTCAGTAACTGTCAGAGTAGTAGAATAGAGAAAGGACAAACCCCCGAGAAAAACACAAACATCAACAGTTAACTCATTCACTGCCATTCACCTGTTTTAGCATCAAAACACACACTTCATAAGTTTCCATCCAGCTGTGGGAAGAGGACATTATATATATATATATATATATATATATATATATATATATATATATATATATATAGAGAGAGAGAGAGAGAGAGAGAGGGAGAGATCCCATTACAATATCAAGGTTTTATATATAACAATAAGATAAACTCCAAAATTCAATTTTGGCCTTTATAATGACCTTGACCTTTGACCCACATCATTTGTCCTTCAAGGTTTTGTTGTCGATGCACATCAACAGTAAGAGCAAAAATAAAACTGAGTAAATAGGAATGAAATGGAAAAAAAAATCATGATTTGCCTCATCACTGATTATTGTGAAAACACATTTTGGTGACCTTGACCTTTGACCTACATTCACAAAAAGTTAACGTTATCTATTCTTTGCACGTCTTGAAAATTTTAGAAAAACTGATCCAGTAGTTTTTGCATAAAGTTGTTTACAAAAAAAACAAGAAAACAGCCAAAAACAATACACCTCTCCCCTTTGGGGGGGCAGGATAACAAACAAACAAACAAACAAACAAACAAACAAACAAACAAAGAGCCTTTGCCTCCCCTTGGGGTGGGGGTAAATATTCCCTTTAATGCTAATGTCTTGTCACCACATACTGTAGGATGTTTATTTTATGTACAGATATTTTATCTGAGGTGGAAATGCATTCATTATATCATATATTATGTTTTTATTTTAGTATTTTCTATCTTTCTATGTTTTATTGTCTTTATTTTCCAAATTAAATAAATGTGTGCTTTATAAATAAAAATGGATTGGATAAGTTTCAATTTCAACCAAAAGTCAAATGTATAAATTTGTCTCATATATTCAAGTATTAATCTGTAAAAATAAACCTTTCATTAACAGCTGTTTCCAACACACTGTGTTTTCATGCAAAATGAATTCTATTAATAAAGTGTAATTAGTGTTTCTGAACACATACAGACCTAGAGCTGCTGTGGATGCAGTTCCCAAATGATTTTTTTCCCTGAATTGAATCTGTTTGAACTGTTTTATTACCATTTACTCAAATATTATGATGAATATGTTGCGTTCTTTAGTGAAAATCAGGTCTTATCCGACAGTGACTTTGTCCATTATGGTTAACGTCTCTAAATGTTCAAATTAAAAACATAAACCCAGTGTTTCCATCCACTGTCACTGCATGAGTCAATGTTTTAGGAGATGATGCTGTTTCCATGGTAACTACAGAGCCTCTAAACAATCAAATGGGTCGTATATGATGAACATGAAAAGATGCTAACGTGTATTTTACAACAATTATTATCAAGTATTAATAGAACTAATGGATAAGAAGTTATTAAACACTTTAAATCAGTCGTATGTGTTCATGACTTTTACTCCTTATATTTTATCTGCACTTCATACGTTCTCCAAAAACACACCCTTTATTTTTACAGTGTATTTGACAAACACTGATTATTTTGACTTTTTTGTTCAACCTACATGAAACATGAGGTGTTGGTGTTTAACAGATGAAGGTGTTTCTGACACTCACAGCCACGATGCTTCAGGTAAACTTTGAAAAGAAGCAGCACATATTTACTACTGCTACTTTTTTTTACTTCCAGAATTTACATGTTGATCAGATTGGACAGATGTGGCCAAAAGTTTAAGGACAGTCAAACTTTGGTTCTTCACTTTCTTCCATGTTTTAACACATTTCATAATATTTACACATATTTATAAGATATTTATTGGTACAAACATTATCATTATTATTATCATTATCATTAGTTTTTGTTTGTTTCCTAAACCCCCCCCCAGAAAAAAAAGTGGAGAGATTTTGTTTTTGGTCAAGTTTGTCTGTCTGTCTGTCTATTTGTCTGTCTGTTTGTCTGTCTGTCTGTCTGTCTATTTGTCTGTCTGTTTGTCTGTCTGTCTGTTTGTCTATTTCTCTGTCTGTTTGTCTGTTTGTCTGTCTGTCTGTATATTTGTCTGTCTGTTTGTCTGTCTGTCTGTTTGTCTGTTTGTCTGTCTGTTTGTCTGTTTGTCTGTCTGTTTGTCTATTTCTCTGTCTGTCTGTTTGTCTGTCTGTCTGTCTATTTGTCTGTCTGTTTGTCTGTCTGTCTGTCTGCCTGTTTTCTGTCTGTCTGTCTATTTATCTGTCTGTCTTTTTCCAAACCCAGGTGTTTCCATTACCAGTTTTTTTCGCACTATTTACATTTTGCACATTTCCAAGTATAATGTAAACGCAGCTTCTGTCAGAATCCTTCCCTCCAATGAACAACAGTCAAAACGTCTCTTGACACAACGTTAACGGTTCATGTGTAGTTTAAAGCAGCGTCAGTTTGGACTGTGCTGTGGGTCCAGGTCTGACCTTTGGACCAGTAGCAGTCGACCTGGGTTAACCCTAACCCTAACCCTAACCCTAACCCTAACCCTGACTGTACAACACCTCTTCAGCAGACACATTTATCTCTGTCTGGTTTTTCTTTCATCTACCGGCTTCAGCTCTGGGTGTTTTCTGACCCGCTTTCCACTTTTTTTCCAGTGTCTGCCATCATTTGTCTTCAGCCCAATTCTTTTCTCTCTCACACGGTTGTTTCTTTTTCTTTCACTCGTGCACGTCGATCAATAATCCAATCTATACGGTATCCTTCTCCAGAGACAGAGACCCTCATCGCTATCGCAGGCACGTCTCAGTAAAAGTGCAGAGCTAGACAAAGGGACAGACAGACAGGTAATTATCCAGCAGACAGACAGGTGAATTAACCAGTAGAGTTTGGCAGGCTGACACCCCCACAGTCCCCACAGTACCCACAGAGCCCACAGTGCCCACAGTCCCCAAAGTACTGAGAGTCCCCACAGAGCCCACAGTCCCTACAGTGCCCACAGAGCCCACAGAGCCCACAGTGCCCACAGTCCCCAAAGTACTGAGAGTCCCCACAGAGCCCACAGTCCCTACAGTGCCCACAGAGCCCACAGTTCCTACAGTCCCCACAGTTCCTACAGTCCCCACAGAGCCCACAGTTCCTATGGTCCACACAGTCCCCACATAGACCACAGAGACCACAGTCCCCACAGAGACCACAGTCCCTACAGTCCCCACAGAGACCACAGAGACCACAGTCCCCATAGTCCCCACAGAGACCACAGTCCCTACAGTCCCCACACATATTCACACACTCACTGTCTTTGCCTTTCGTTCTGCCAGACTAGTCCCACACAACAGGGTTTGTTGACACGGACATGTTGCTAAAAGTAAAGACAACACAACCACGGCTGCTTGAATTAATTAAATGTCAGGTTTTCACCCTTAAACCCCTGAGACATGATTCCAGGTAAAGGAGACGCAGTGAATCTGTGTGTGTTTGAGGTTGATAAAAGCTTGTGCTTGTTTTCCTTTGTTTCAGTGGGTTTTGTTTTAATGTGTGTTTAGCAACCCAATAATGTAATAATTTAAATTTAATAAAAGTTCATGATGTAATAATGGTTTATTCTGAGGCAAAGGTTTAAAAAAAGGTGATAATCTAACTTTTGTCATTATTTTTATTATATTATGAGTTTTTATTATATTATGAGTTGCTATATAGATTAACTCATAATTTAACTAGAAAAGCACTCTGAGAGCAGACCACCCCCAATGAACAGAGGTCCACCAAAGAGGTTATGTTTTTGCCAGGGTCTCTCTGTCTCTCTGTCTCTCTGTCTGTCTCTCTGTCTGTCTGTCTGTCTGTCTGTCTGTTATGAACAGATCTTGATGACATTTTCAGGGCAGGTTGGCAATGGTTAGATTTTGGTGAACAGATTTATTTGCTGCATTTTACAGGATATTCACAGTACGGACGTGTTTCCACTGACGGGTGGTTCTGACAGGACTGCCTTCCGGAACATTTACAGGAACCAACAGAGTTTTAATGTTATAATGTAGAGGGATACATAAAATAATTTATTTATTGTGATAAATTAATATAAACTATTATGATTAGGATATATTATCATATTAAAAACCGTGTTTGTAATAAATATAAATATACTTATATTTAATTATATAAAATGTGTGAGGTGACTTATAAAACAATATGTATATAAATGATTATGCATGTTTTGTATTAATGATAAATGAATATAAACAAGTGTGTTAATTCCTAAAATGCAGAGTCTGCTGGATTATTCCGTTGTAAAAAGGGGGTGGACATTTATAAGCTTTTCTTCTTCCCACTCCTTTTCGAGTGCAAGAAAGATTTTTTTGTTGACCATTTTGATTTATCTTTTGATGATTTTGTGTGTTTGAAATAAATATAACTGAACTGAAATTATTAGTTGAATTATGTTGGATTTACTTAAGATTTAACACATGTTGAGTAAATCCAAATCAATTTTAGGGGGAAAACTGTTCAATATTTACTAGTTATCTGGAAAATACTACTTCAGATATACCAAATATTAGCAAAAAAAACCCAAAACACTTAGACTTATTAAGGTGGAATGAATGCATATTCCTAAATATCTGTATGATACTGATTTATACATTGTTGACTTTACGGATAAAATAGAATTAATTTCTACTCAGTGATTTTCATTATTAATTATTATTCAAACCAAATTGAGTAAAATGCAATTGATAAATAATTAAAATGTTATTAACTCAAGATAACAATTTACCAAACTGCACAAAATCTCTGTTTCATGTAGAGTTTAATAGAATTGATTTTGTTAATAATAATAATAATAATAATAATAATAATAATAATAATAATAATAATAATAATAATAATAATAATAATAATAATGATAATAATAATGATAATAATAATGATAATAATAATGATAATAATAATAATAATAATAATAATAATAATAATAATAATTGTAAAGTCAAACCTTGGTTTCACATGGTATTTTACTTTTGAAGGAATGCACAGGTGAGATTAGGAAAAAAGTGTCTGAACAGTGCAATGTGTGAATCAGCTGTGAAAATTAGGGTAAAGTGCAGGTCAGCTGATCATGATCAGCTCGATACACTTCAGCTGATTTTCCACATTCAGGTGGGAGGAGATTGTGAAGGTACTTCAGTTTATAGGTGCGGTGGTGAGGGCAGCACAAAAAACCTGAGCTCTGTACTGACAAACAGAAAAGAAAAAATATATATACAGAGCTTGTGCAAGTGTGACACCGGAAAGACTGGAGAGGCAGCCGGTAAGAGCTGAATTCTTTTAGAGGAAACTGTTTGTGATGACTATTTTCCCCAGCATTTGTGCTGTGGGTTTTTTTTTTGTTAAACTTCAGTTGGTTATAAGGTTAATGGGGTGGCACATGTTAAATTTTGATTTTGTTCCACTGCATGTATGAATGTAATGCTGCCTATAACTGTAATCTGATAAATATCAGTTTGAACAGCTTCTGGGTTAATTTAAATGTGTATATTGAATTTGAGATGATTTAAATTAAAAGGTATGGTAATTTATAGACTGTTTAAATATGTGTATTAAATTTTATGGACTATTTGAATTTAAAATGTGTATGATTTTTATGGACTTTTTAAATTTAAATGTTTATAATTTTTATAGATTAATGTGTAATTTAGAGTTTTCTAGTTTATGTAACGCATTTGTGATATTTATTCTATCTTGTTTGCACAGTAAAAAGTTTGCATTTTGCACAAAATAATTTGCACATTTAATTAACGCCTGTCGCTGTTTCTACCTTTTGTTTACCCTTAGGTTTTTTACCTAAGGCGACACTGGCAACTGTTCCAGAAAACTGCAGCAAATGTTGTGTTTATGAACTTTAAATAAAAAGAGAAAAAAAAAAATGGAAAAACCAAGCAACTGTTGTCAGATAACTCCTTGAGTGGAATCCAGTGTCTTTTAAATCTCCACCGGGGATCACACCCTTTTCAAGTTGGGGAAAATTGCACAAGTTTCCAGAATCGCAAAAGCAACTTGACAGTAAAAAACCGCGGGTCCAGGAACTGGAATCCAACAGGAACTCATCCAGCAACGCAGCAGAGCAGATCCCTTACAACCAAGACCCGGCAACCAAAGACGCTGAACCAGGAGCTGGAGGGGAGTACGGGAGCCTGACTGCTGACACCTGGAAACAAAAAGAAGAACAAAGAAAAAGATACTCTCCTTGTTGTTCACGCCAACTTGTAGGGGGAGTCATGTCAAAGACCGCTGATGAACTGAAGATGGATCGGACTGTGGCAAAGAGGGCATTCTCCCGTGCGGCGAACTCCTTGCAGAGGACTTTCAAAGGCAAGTCAGAAGAAGAGCTGGAAGGTCTGTTCAACACCCTCTCGAAAGCAGCAGAAAAGGTGTGGGAAGCCAACGATGAGCTGGAGGCCAAGCTCCTTGAAGATAAAGAGGAAGAAGGCAACACCAGCTTGGATGAGAATCAAAAGGCTGACCTATCAAAGACCGCTTCTGAATGTGAGGAAAGAATGGACGAGATAAAGCATCTGCTCCAAGAAGTGCTGTGGTCAAGCGCTGCAGAGGCAGAGGTGTTCAGCGCACTACAGACGGCAGAGACTGAAGCCAAACGTACAGGATCAGTAGACCCCAACAGCAACCTAGAGGGCTATGAGTTTCTGCTTGCGCACCTCAAGGACCTCACCGCAGCAGCAAAAGCCTCCTTTGAGCAGCGGAAAAGATGGGCTCCAGCTGAACGCATCCAGGAAATCCAGGACCGGCTGAGAGGGCTAAGCCAGCAAATCCCCATGCTCACATCCAGGAAAGCGGACTTCATTGGCCAAAGACTGAAACAAGAGCAGCAACAAGTCATCTCAGTTACACAAAGCCCAACCACCCCTGCTATCAGACTGAGACCAACTGCACTCCCCAAGTTCTTCGGCAACAAGCGGGACTTCCATAGATGGAGGAAAGACTGGGAGGCTCTCCAGAAGCAAGGTGAGCCCTCAGGCTCCAAAGAGGTGAAGAAGTTCCAGCTGCTGGATAGCCTGGAGGAGAGGATAGCTCGGGACCTGAGGCTCACCAGCTACCAGGAGGCAGATGACATCTTCCGTGTCCTGGAGAACCGCTTCGGCAACCAGACCGCCATCGCCATTGAGATCGTGGAGGAGGTGCAAAGAATGCCAGCTGTGAAGAACCACCAACCACGGAAGATAGTGGAACTCATTCAAACTGTGGAAAAAGCCCTGCAGGATTTGTGTGACCTTGGAGACACTGGTGCCATTAAGAATCCCCTCGTCACAAAGTCCATCGAAACTAAGCTCCCTGACACCTTGAAGAAAGAATGGCTGGTGCACGCAGCAGACAACCAGAACAAAGTGGGCCCTGGCAACCGATTTGACAGTCTGCTGGCCTTCCTTAAAACTCAAGAAGCCATCTACGAACAGCTTGAGCACTTGAAGGAGGAGGAGCCAAAGAGGGACGTGAGAGCTGAGCCAAGGCATGCGAGGACCAGAGCCACCAAATCCAGCGACGAGCCTGCTGGGTGTGTTGTCTGCGGTGACGTGAAGCACAAAAAGAAGCTGTTCTTTTGCAAGCAGTTCCGGGCTCTGGAACCAGCAGAGAAGAGCGCTGCTGCCAAAAGGTTGGGAGCCTGCGAAAAGTGTCTGGAGATACATGATAGCCAAGCATTCTGCAAGCCAATGTATCTCTGCAGACACCCCGATTGCAAGGTTGAACACCGCCCAGAGCACAATTACCTCCTCTGCTCTAAAACTACTGCCCGAACCACTACTGCACTGAGAAGGAGTGATAACCCCAAAGCAGGAAGGAAAGGATACACCGCTGAGCAGGAGGATTTTATCAACAAGCTACCTGCAGAGCTTGCAACGCAGTGTCGTGGTGTGTTCTCCAACTCCGCCTCAAGGACTCTAAATACAACAAGGGAAGAGTCAAGCCTCCTCAGGCAGCATGGCCTCAAAGAACTCCCAGTCATAATGATGCTCCTTCAAGTGACCGCAAATGCTGGGCAACAAATTGGTACCCTTATTGACCTGGCATCTGATACCAACTATATCACCCACAAGGCAGCAGACAGACTCAACCTCCGCAGTGAAGACATGACCCTCATCGTCCATGGTGTCGGAGGAATGAAGTTTCATGTGCAGACCAAACGGTATTTGCTGAAGATCAGGGTAAGGACACCAAAAGGTAGTCTCCGAGCCCACCAGTTGGTCTGCTATGGACTGGACAATATTGCAGACATTCAATGTGGTGTAACTGCAAAACAGCTGCACAGACTTTTCCCTGAAGTCCCCATAACAGAGCTTGCCAGACCTAAAGAAATTGACCTTCTGATAAGCCACAGAGAGGGCAAGCTCGCACCCCAGCGAATCAAGGTCATTGGAGACCTGGTGCTCTGGGACGGACCACTGGGGAAAACAATTGGAGGAGCACACCCAGATCTTTTTGAAGATGTGTCGATGTCAGCCTACACATCTGGCACGCACTTTGCCAGGTCCATGAGAACTGCTGCCACCAAATATGAGGAACTCTCAGTCAATCCACCCAATCAGCTGCTACCAACTACCCACTATCAGGAGGCTGCAACTCTGGCCACATGCAGAGACTTTCTGGAGTGGTGGAGGTGGGACAGCATTGGCGCTGCCTGCAAGCCCAGATGTGGTGGCTGTCGATGTGGAAACTGCCAACCTGGAGGCAAGGAAATGACACTCGCAGAGGAACGAGAGCTTGACGTAGTGAAGGAGGGGCTCACCTATGTCACAAGTGACAACCACAGTGAGGATCCGCACTGGCATGCCAAATACCCCTGGATAGAAGACCCAGCTGCACTTCCAAACAATAGAGGAGCTGTGGAGGCAACATTCCTCAGAACAGAGCGACAGCTTGCAAAAGAGCCACCGAAGTGGAAGGAAGCCTATGCCGCCCAAGTGCATGACATGATCTCCCGACGGGCCGCAGTTAAGCTGTCTCAGGAAGAAGTCACCAGCTGGACCGGACCTGTGTGGTATGTCAGTCACCTCATAGCTCCAAACCCTCACTCAATTACAACTCCTGTCAGGCTTGTTTGGAACAGCAGCCAAAAATTCAGAGGTGTGAGCCTGAATGACATGCTCATGAAGGGTCCAGACGTTCTCAACCCCATTCGAGCAGTCCTTCTGAGGTTCCGAAGTGGAGTACATGCGGCTCTGGGTGACATCAAAAAGATGTACAATTCTGTGTGGCTGGAAGAACGTGAGGTACACCTGCACAGGTTCCTGTGGCGTGACACTGAGGATGAAGAACTTGGGGAATATGCCATCACAAGGGTGAACATCGGAGACAAGCCAGCAGGATGCATTGCCCAGCTTGCCATGCGAGAAACAGCCAGTCTTCCTCAGTTCATGCACCTTCAACAGGAGCGCAGAGTGCTGCAGCAAGACAGCTATGTTGACGACATCCTTACCTCGAACGACGACCTAAAGCAGCTGAAAACCACTGTAACAAATGTGGAGCTCATCCTCAAGGCCGGAGGGTTCCATCTCAAGCCATGGGTATTCTCTGGGCAAAGTGGGAGGCAAGAGGCTCCTGAAGAGTTGCAGTCCAGAGACAGGGCTAAACCTCATGTGATGGTTCTTCCAAACCAAATGGGCGATGATGACAACAAAGCACTTGGCTTGGGCTACATCGTCCAGGAAGACAAGCTCCATGTCATGTCCTCCATCAACTTTTCCAAGAGGAAACAGAAAATGCGGCTTGGACAAAACCTTGTGCCAGAGGAAGTGAAAGCTCAGACCCCAAATCCCCTTACACGAAGGGAGTTGCTCAGTCAAGTGGCTGGCCTGTATGACCCTGCTGGTCTTGTCACTCCTGCAAAGCAGAAAGGAGCAATCCTAGTACGCAAAGCGTTCCAGGAAGCCAAAAGCAGTGGATCATCAGCCAAAGACACCTGGGACACAGCACTCTCTGATGGTCTAAGAGAAGATGCAATTGAACTCTTTAAAGAGTATGTCCATCTCTGTCAATTGCAGTTCTCTAGAGCCCTGACTCCACCATCTCACCTGCAAATGCCACTTGCAATCACATTCTCAGATGGAAGCGAGCATGCATATGGCGCAGTGATGTACTTGAGGTGGTGCTCTTGTCAAGGTCCCATCGTGAGGTTGGTGGAGTCAAAGGCCAAACTGACCCCTTTAGACCAGAAAGGTGATGCCGTGAAAGCCGAAGTCTGCGGTGCCGTGTTCGCCTCCCGCCTCAAGAGGTACTTTGAAGCCCACTGCCGAATCCAGGTGGAGAAGTGGTTCCACTTTGTGGACAGCCAGACAGTCCTTGGTGCAATCCAGAGGGAGAGCTATGGATACCAAACCTTTTTTGCAAATCGCATTGGAGAGATCCAGAGCAACTCCCAAGTGCAGGACTGGTGGTGGGTTCCAGGGCCTCAGAACATTGCAGACCTTATCACAAGAGGTGGAGGACCTGAAGACCTGGCCGAGGGCTCGGAGTGGCAGACCGGTCCAAAGTTCCTGACCCTACCTGTGAGCGAGTGGCCCATCAAGTCTGCAAAGGAAATTGCTGCGGCTGCAAGAGAAAGCATCAACAAGTTGCAAAAGAAAGCTTTCGTGGCAGCACTTACAAAGTCCCAGTCTGCAAAGCCAGCCCAAGCCCAAAGTCCAGATCAGAAGCCAGCTGTTCAAAGGCTGATGGGATCGGCAGTTCAAAGGCTCGTCGACATCAAGCGGTTCAGTACCCTGTCCAAGCTCCTGAAAACCATTGCCTGGGTCTGGAGAGCAGCAAGGCGGTTCCTCAGACCAAACCGAAACCTCAACAGTCCAAAGTGGGAGGAAGTTCCGACCAATGGCATTATTACTGCTGAGGAGAGGAAAGCTGCACTGACAGACCTCCTACTTTCTGCACAAGAGGGCGCCAAATTCCCTGGCACCACAACAGACAGGCTTGTGGTCTTCAAAGAACAAGGCACAGGTCTCCTTGTATGCGGAGGAAGGGTGCAGAGTTTCAAAGAAGATCATGCTGCTGTCCCGCTGCTACCAGGCGACTCCTGGGTGTCTACGCTGCTAGCTCGGGAGTCTCATGGTGAAGCACATGATGGAGTGGCCGGGACCCTGCTTAAAATGAGGAAGAAAGCCTGGGTCATCAGAGGAAGAAGAATCGCCCAAAAGGTTGTTGACTCTTGCCTCCTCTGTAGAAAATCAAGAGCAAGAAGGTGCCAACAAGTCATGGCTGACCTGCCGCCCGAAAGAACTGAGCCTGCTGTGCCATTTGAATTCACCACCGTGGACCTCTTCGGCCCATACCAGGTCAAAGACGAGGTAAAGAAGAGGGTGACCATGAAGGTCTGGGGTGTGGTTTTCTGTTGCATGGCCAGCAGAGCCATCCACACTGAGCTGGCAAATGCAGTATCCACAGAAGCTTTCCTGTTGGCCTATCAAAGGTTCACAGCAGTCCGGGGACATCCAAGAAAGATCTGGTCAGACCCAGGCACCAACTTCATAGGTGCAAAGCCAGTACTGGCTGACTTGATTAGCTTCCTGGACAACCAAAACAAGGGGAACCTGGAGGAGACGGCTGCGAGGAATGGAACTGAATGGGAGTGGAAGATCCACCCAGCTGATTCCCCACATAGAAATGGTGCTGCAGAGGCTGCTGTCTGCATTGTCAAGAAGGCACTACAGAGTCTGGGAAAAGAATCAAGCCTGAGTTACAGTGAGTTCCTTACAGTTTTGTACATGGCAGCCAACCTTGCAAATGAGCGACCGATTGACGCAAGGATGCAAAGTCGGGAGGACTGTGTTCTATATGTAACTCCAAACTCTCTCTTGCTGGGAAGAGCCTCCCAATGTAGTGATGTGAAGACCTTTGATTTCACCACTTACCCTTACAAAAGGCTCCAAGCAATGCAGACGGAGGTCAGCAAGTTCTGGAAAAGCTGGAGTCAGCTGGCTGGTCCTAACCTTTTCGTGAGAAGCAAGTGGCACACAGCTGAGAGGAACGTGGCCGTTGGAGACGTTGTCTGGCTGTGTGACCAGAATGCTATGCGAGGTCAATTTAGACTGGGCAGAGTGGTCAGCACTAACCCTGACAGCAAAGGCATTGTGAGGGATGCAAATGTGAGAGTTGTCCCTAGTTACTGTGTCCCACTAGTGAGAGCTGGTGCAAGACAGCTGAAGACAGATGACCAGAAGGTGGCAAACCAAGCCACTGTCCTCCACAGAGATGTCCGCCGTATGGTGGTTCTCTTGCCTTTTGAGGAGCAGGAGAGTCAATGAAGAGGTTTGACCTTTTGAGTAAGCGACCTTCCCAGTAGGTCCACTGTGAAGGTCGAGTGGGAGGTGTAAAGTCAAACCTTGGTTTCACATGGTATTTTACTTTTGAAGGAATGCACAGGTGAGATTAGGAAAAAAGTGTCTGAACAGTGCAATGTGTGAATCAGCTGTGAAAATTAGGGTAAAGTGCAGGTCAGCTGATCATGATCAGCTCGATACACTTCAGCTGATTTTCCACATTCAGGTGGGAGGAGATTGTGAAGGTACTTCAGTTTATAGGTGCGGTGGTGAGGGCAGCACAAAAAACCTGAGCTCTGTACTGACAAACAGAAAAGAAAAAATATATATACAGAGCTTGTGCAAGTGTGACACCGGAAAGACTGGAGAGGCAGCCGGTAAGAGCTGAATTCTTTTAGAGGAAACTGTTTGTGATGACTATTTTCCCCAGCATTTGTGCTGTGGGTTTTTTTTTTGTTAAACTTCAGTTGGTTATAAGGTTAATGGGGTGGCACATGTTAAATTTTGATTTTGTTCCACTGCATGTATGAATGTAATGCTGCCTATAACTGTAATCTGATAAATATCAGTTTGAACAGCTTCTGGGTTAATTTAAATGTGTATATTGAATTTGAGATGATTTAAATTAAAAGGTATGGTAATTTATAGACTGTTTAAATATGTGTATTAAATTTTATGGACTATTTGAATTTAAAATGTGTATGATTTTTATGGACTTTTTAAATTTAAATGTTTATAATTTTTATAGATTAATGTGTAATTTAGAGTTTTCTAGTTTATGTAACGCATTTGTGATATTTATTCTATCTTGTTTGCACAGTAAAAAGTTTGCATTTTGCACAAAATAATTTGCACATTTAATTAACGCCTGTCGCTGTTTCTACCTTTTGTTTACCCTTAGGTTTTTTACCTAAGGCGACACTGGCAACTGTTCCAGAAAACTGCAGCAAATGTTGTGTTTATGAACTTTAAATAAAAAGAGAAAAAAAAAATGGAAAAACCAAGCAACTGTTGTCAGATAACTCCTTGAGTGGAATCCAGTGTCTTTTAAATCTCCACCGGGGATCACACCCTTTTCAAGTTGGGGAAAATTGCACAAGTTTCCAGAATCGCAAAAGCAACTTGACAATAATAATAATAATAATAATAATGATAATGATAATAATACTAATAATACTAATAATACTAATAATAATAATAATAATAATAAAAGTCCAGTCACACTTTTTAGAGCGCAAGAAAAAATATGAATACTGGCCTGATATGTGTTAGACAGGTAACAGGGGGTGCACTGAGCATGCTCAGATGTCGATGGAAAGCACAAGGACTTTTCCATCAACATTTTCATTATTTTTCCTATTGAGCACATGGTTTAACTTTTTATGAATATTTAAATTAAATCATACACACAGACACATCAGAGATTAAAGGGTTAAAGAGAAGCTTAACGCAGCTGCTGACGGATACACAACAATGAGCCAGAAAATTAGATGCAACACGAAAAAGCAAACTCTCAGAGCTGCACTAACCGGGTACATATTGACAACGTGTCTTCACAAGGATTTTCTAAAGCGGCTGCAGAAATATAACCTTTTCAGATGAGCAGAAAATGCCACCGCAATAACTCTGAAGATTAGGCTGTAGGAGGCAATAAGAGAATGAAGTATCAAATATTTATGCATGCACTATAGAAATAAAACTTTAAATACTTTGAATTTCCTTCAGCTTTATACTTGTGCTCCTCCACATCTTAGAGCACTTTTTTTTTTACAGTTTTACCATTTCTTACAGGAGTAAGAAAATGGAATTATGCATTTCCAAAAACCTTCCCTGTGGTCGACATAAACTGTAAATGCATCTGAAATATTATATGACACACGTTACATCCTGAGAGTAAATGGCTTTGTGTTTATTTTTGTCCTGCTTCATACAGATATAATGTGTAATAAGACATTTACTATGGTCATTAACATTTACATTATTAGCACATGGTTCTTATGTTGCTGCAATAAAGGTTCATTTGCTTTATTATATCTATAGAGGAATTCTGTCTGAACTTTATAACATACAGTAGGACTTAGATTTTGACTTTTGACCTTCTAATACCATTTGAATGCGAGGCAGCTCTTAATATTGGAACCTGTATATGGTCTCATTAGGACTATTTCTGTTAGGTGTGTAAATGTGGTTGTAAACTTTTTTTTTTTTTTTTTAAATGTCTGGGTAATTTCTGTGTTTTTAATGATGGTCATTATCTTTTGATTTATCTGGGCACCTGTAGACGTTAGCGTCCAGCTGGAACCTAATCAAGTTGCTTAGGTTTTGGACATCTCTGCGATGTGCAACGAGAAAGGTTTGTTCAACTGTTGAACAAACTTTTCTCACAGATAATGTTAAAGGAGCTGATGTTGATAAGGAGTAGGGGTCTCAGTAGGAAATCCTAGAGAGTTTGTGAGTGCATTGTGGTGGTGAAGAGCACGTGTACTCCCCACACTGGGACGTGGTGAAGTCAGGGTGAAGGGCTCAGTAGACCCGGAGCCACAAGCCACCTTTGCCCCCTGACCCCTCACTGGCCGACCTCACAGCACACCGCTGTGAAGGAAATTAAAGAAAGAAAAAAGGAGGAAACCCCCCCCCCTCTGTTTTTGGATAAATCACACCCTGTGTAGAAGTGTCATAAATTAAAGTGAGCAGGTAAAATAATCTGTGACTGTTTTACATATGGTGTCTGTTTTTGCACCTGTTCATTTTGGAAATGTTTCCTTTTGATTGTCAATAAGGCTAACAGTTTAGCTAACAGTTTAGCTAACAGTTTAGAGGCTTTCATCAGTACAGGCAACCAGGAAAACAAAGGAACAGTGTTTCACACACAACAAGACAACAGATGATGTTTGTAGATTATGTAACATTAAAAGTGTCAGACGATAATAATGTTCATTACTGCCAGTGCATGTTTCATTAGTAATGGTTGTAAACACATCAGAATATTTGACATATTTGACTGAATACTGCCGCCTGGTGGACTGAGTATAATATTTAATTTTGATGTTGAGGTGTCAGTGAGGCATTTTCAGAGTAATACAATTAATAAATATTGAAACATTATTCAAATATCTACATTAATTTTCAAATGAAATCCGAATATGAGTTTTGGGCAAAGGTCAAAGCTGTAACATACATTAAACACAGCAGCTAGCATTAGCATGTAGCTCACATTAGGAGCAGTGAGTTGCCATTGAAGTCAATGAACCAATCATTGATCTGATAATCTGATCATTTAATACGTAAATCTTTATTTTATACTTGAATTTTTAACTTATTCATGTGAGTTGTATTTTGTTGCAATGACAATAAAAGTTTTTGTGATTCTGATTCTGATTCAGTCATGGAAGTGTTACAGTATTCCTGTGAAACCATCTTTCAACCACAAACAGCAGCTGAGCCATTTTCTCAGGATGACTTTTTCCTGGTAGAAACATCTCAGCCGATGTCGCAGCTACTCAGGGTACAGTGGACCACCTGCAGCGCCACGTCATGATCCATGTCAGCTGGAGTCATTTATGGAAAGAGACTTTTTACTGTAAATACTTGAAACATTGTGAACTGACGGCATTCGTGAGAGTTCGTTAGCATAACGAGGAAAGGAGGTGCTCAGATTTAGACAAGGAGGCGCTGCATTTCTTTGCTCCCGTCTGTGGAGATGATCCCTGACACTAAAGTGTACAGTTCAACACTTACTGTAGCATGATTATAAAGATATTTACACCAGGGTTTGTTAGTAAACCATTCCTGACCTGATTTATGTCACATTTGAATACATTTAAAAAAAGGGTTTTATTTGTCAGGGCTATGAGCAATATATTTGAATTTTCCAGGTAATGAAAGCACATGTCCTCAAATACCTCTGCATATTTATGTTCAGCTTGTGTGTGAACAAAACCAAAAAATATTATATCTTCACATATATCTACCAAAAATTTATCCAAAATGCTGTAAAGGTATAGCCTAGGATCTAGTCTGTCCCCAGTGGCCGCAAATGGTATTTGCTACGGGGAGACAGACTAGACAGCCTCGGATCTGAAAATCCCAACTGGGTCGGACCAATCAAATCGCGAGGGATGGGATTGGAGCCCGCCCTGCCTCATGACGACACAAATACGACACGTAATGTTGTAGTCGCAGAGACGTAGCAGCTAGCACACCAAAGAGAAGAAGAAGGCGTAGCTGCTAGCTAGCACACATTGCCGTAACACCAGTTGCTAGCTGCTAGACAACATGGCTCATCACCAGGAACAACCATTGGAGCTGGCTTTGGCAGCAACGCTAGGTGATTTAAAATTACAGTTTTCCCTGCGAGAGGAGCAGAAAACGGCACTTAAGCTGTTTTTGGAAAAAAGGGACGTTGTCGGAGTTTTGCCCACCGGGTATGGCAAAAATTTGATTTATCAGCTGGCTCCGCTAGTGGGACGACGCATGGGTCTGCACAACCCGCTGGTGATCGTTGTGTCACCCCTTTTAGCCCTAATGGATGACCAGTTGCAAGAGGCCGAAAAACTGGGAATACGAGCAGCACAACTCGGCAAAGGCGACCCGGAGGAGATCCAAAGCGGCCGGTGCTAAATAGTGTACGGGAGTCCTAGCTAAGCTGCTGCACTCGTTTTGAGACTACATTCTGGTGTGTTCTTCCAGTGACGCTGTCTACGAAATCCATGTTCATCGCTCTGACTGGTTACCCATCCAATAGCGTGGCGCTGTGTAAAGAGAAAACTTGACAGACAGCGGTTATCCCGCCCACAAATTCGCCTAGACTTTCTAGACTCTCCCCCGTAGCAAATACCATTTGCGGCCACTGGGGACAGTCTAGATCCTAGGCTAGTAAAGATATCTTTAAAATGTGCAATCCATTTTTTCATACTTGTGCAAGTAATACACTGAAAATGTTTTGTAGTGATATTCATTATTTAAAATTGTAACCAATTCACCTGCATCATAGATAGATTGACAGACAGACAGTAATAGCACATTCCCTGTTTAAAGTCCTTATTTAAGGGTCAGATGGCAGTTGGGACAAACTCTAATTAGCAGGAGGAAGGAATACGTCTACTAACTACTGCCAGGGTACTAATAGTACCAGCTGATGATAGTTTTACACACTTTTTTTGTATGTTTTAATGTAGAAATGTTAAAGAAATTAAAAACAACTGTGAGATTTGAGGAAATGGAGGATGGTGGTTGAAAGTAGAACAACGGCAAAAGAAAAAAAAGAGCACATACGTAAAGAAAAAGAAAATAAAGTAAACACTCGGAAAGACGTCGGTGAAGAAGAATATGTGTATCTGATGCTTTTCAGTCTAGTTTTATCTGTCATCCAGTTTTCCATCCATGTTTTGTTGTTGTGCTGTTGGCATCGATGCACACACACACACACACACACACACACACACACACACACACATAAACTCGTTTCCCTGCTTCATGGGAACTAGGTTTATAATCAACTAGCTATTGAGTAGTGAGTAAAATTAAAATTAAAATAATAATATTAAGTAAAGCCATCTTTCAAACCATTGAAAAATGCATGTTTCCCACATCCTTTATGAGGACTTATGAGAAAAAATTATTCATGTATTTATTGGGCCACATCATTTCTACTTTACTAGTGGGGACCTATATTTATATTTAATCTTTGAGGGTCCTGAATTTTGGTCCCCATAGTGTTGGAGGTCCCCATGATGTGGCTGTTTAAACATATCAATGTCCCCATAAAGATAGGAATACACACACACACACACACACACACACACACACACACTCCACCTCAGCACAAATATTATTGCAGCAGCTCAACGGTAAACAACCCGAGCAGGTATGAGCCAATATTAGGACATAAAAAAACACAAACCCACTTGAATGTTGATGCAGACTCACACACTGGCACATCCTGTCATGTGTGTGTGTGTGTGTGTGGGGGGGGGGGGGGGTAAAACACATACATACATAGACAAACTAAATATAGTGAAACATGGATGACACCTTCACTAATATGAGATGTGGTTTGATAAGAACAAAACATGTTGCACATTTAACTTGCATTGATTTTTTTTCTCTTCCAGCTCCAAAACAACCCTGTAAAAGAAAAAAAAAACCTGCCAATTCACACAAATACAAAGCTGGACCAAAGAAAAACCCATAACAATCTCATTAAGCCTGAAAAAATTCTCTGAGCTTTAACATCTAATTATATCAATCACAGTTTGCCCTGTTAAATAAAACACTGCATCATCAGCAAACAGTGGTAGAATACCCATGTCACAGAACATTTTTACTTTTTTATAGAATATTTTCATTTCTGCTGTGTTCATAAGAAGAATTAGACCAGAAATTCATCAATACCAACACCCAATGAGAAGAAATTGACAAATAATTGCACATCTAAGATGAATTGTAAAGTAAATGTGAAGTATTTATGAGTCTGAAAAATGAGTCTAAAATGTTTAATGTCCGTTGATCCACTAGTGTAAAGTGCAGTTCATAATTGTTTCATGGTCATCACATATGACTCATTTAGATGTAGTTACCATGGAAACACTGTCATCTTTTACAACATTGATTCACCAGTAAAACCCATGGAGTTCGATCAATGCCAGTAGATGGACACACTGGGTTTATGTTCAGTTAATGATAGATTTTGCTGGAAAAGCAACTTTTTTCTTCAGTTTTTTTCTATTTTGATATAATGTCCTTTAAATTTACACTGAGCTTTTATGAAAATGTAAATGATCAGTGAATTAAATATAGAAAAGTAACAGATTTTCAATTTAAAAAACCTAAATACAGATGCAGAAAAAAATATCAGGCCATCAAAAGCTATTCGAAATGATCACTATGCTATCTAATCCTAACTCCTGTGTGATTAAAACAGACAGAAAAGAAAACATAGAATGAATAAAACTATTTTTTTCAGGATAATAACATCAATATTGATGGATGAACTGAAGTGATTTGGGTTTTTGTCAAGAAAACATGGAAAATGTATAGAAATTAAACTATTATGAGCTATTTTTGTTGTTACTATATTTGTTCAAATAAATGTACCTTTAGTTGTACCAACCATATAGTATATTAATAGGAGGTTAAATGATGGACGGTTTTGTGAAGAGCAATTCAGACTAAATACATTCAACTCCCTCTCATTCCTTTTTTCAATATGAAAATGAAGTTATATTTTCTTTTTATGTATACGTTTTTTGGTTTTTTGTTTTCTTATCAGTTTAATTTGGAAGGACTAAGTAGGATCATTGTTTATTGTTGCACATTCCAACTAAAATGAACAAAAAATGTAAGAAAAGAGGGATTATAATAAATGCTGATAATCACTTATGAAGGGTTAAATCCACCACAAAACAGTCGTTCTTTAAGTATTAAATAGTAGAACAGTCCTTCGTCATGGATCCTTTAGTTTTCTTAACATTTTCAGCAAATTAAACTGATTAAGAGGCGATAAAATAATCTAATCTCTCCTTTTTGTTTTTCAACATCTTCAGAGGTAAAAAGAACTACATGCATGTGATAAAGATGTACACATCCCAAGGGTGATACAGTGATTAAACATCTAATATTTGCTTCTGAAATTAGTTTTGTGATTGTGGATCAGCAGTTTGGAACAATTAAATGTTTCTCAAGAAACAATAAAAACCCATTTCAGCTGTAAAATCCAATTTCATTGACAATGAGCTGAACGACCCGCCATCGCAGTTGGTTGAAAAGACAGTTTCTAAAAGCCAGGTAAGAAGTAAAAGACCAATGGAAAGTCCAACCCCTTAAATCTAATGAGCAGAATAACATCTCAGCATGGGACTGGGGCTCATTATAGAATATTGCTGCCGGTGTCCTGGTGGAAACCCCGAGCGCTCTGCCTGTCGGACTAGACCAACGCCACTAATAACGGATGCGTAATGAGGACATGCAGATGACCGGCTGGATTAGTCATCTGCTCTGCTAAAAAGGGTGATGCTGACGTTTTCTCCAGAAGACAATTTGGATAAATGTGTGCACATTCATCCATCTGTATGAAACGGGTCATTAGGCAGCTCAAGGGGAAACGCCATGGGAAGAAAATTCAAGTATAAACACAGAGGTGTTTCTGATGCAGCAGCAGAATAAAGATGCAAAAGAACCTAAATTCAAGATGACAAGTGATCCCTTTAGCAGCATGTGTTTATCAGTGTGTGTGTGTGTGTGTGTGTGTGTGTGTGGGGGGGGGGGGGGGTCCAGGAAGAGGTTTCAGACCACAGCAGGTACTAAATGATACCTGTGTGGATGCAAGTGGCTGATGGATGGATAAAACGTAGAGCTGTGAACGGAGGCGAACGGAGGTGGAAGACCATCATGTCCCACTGATTGGAATCTTATTGCCACAGACTCAGGAGTGACATCAAGAGGGAAAACAACTCCTACAGAATCTGAAAATAAAGGCTTTACCCATACAACGTTGTCCGAATGTGAAGAGCTCTAAATATGACATCACAGGATTGGTTTGCTACGACCTAGAAACAGAATGGAATAGAATTTCCATGAGACCAATGGAATTACGATGTTCTTAAAAGGGAATTGTAAGAATTTATGGAATTACACCAAAAATGGACAAACACTGAAGCTTTTAATCGTCTTTTATTTGGATTTTTATAGTGAGTTGAGAGAGAAAAGACTGGCTTTTCCATTGACCCTCAAATTGCATGAATGTAACTTACACAGAAAAATTTGTCTAAAGGAAAAATGAAAATGAGTTGTTTTTGATTAAAAGTACTTGCAATGATGAGGTGTTTTTTTTACAGGCCTAGGCTAAATAATATATCACACAAAATTGCAATGGAATTATCTTTTTCTCCAACTAGTCACGTGAATGAAAAAAAGGATGTTGATAAAAGGACGATACAAGCGAAGAAACAGAAACATGGTTCAGTAAGTGTGGACACACCAGAAAACCATTAGCCTAGCAGTGCTAACCCTATTCATTCCATGTATGGGTCTAGTGGTGCTTCATAGTCAGAGGAGGCGGGGCTAAAAGGTTGTCTTTCAAATCCTCTGTATGTAATAGGACGGTACTACAACCAATCAGAGTAATCTTTAGGATGACGTAGTTAGAGCGACTGAAAGTTGACGGAGGAGTCCGGAGAAAGTTAGGAATGACTAAACAAAATGGTGGATTATGGAGCTGAACGACTGTTGTCGCTTCTGTAAAAAGAATTTAAAGATTGTTGACGTTTTCTCACATTCTTCACTCATCTGTGATAAAAGTAAATCTACACCCAGTCGGCAGACATCTGTCATCGTTTTCTAGCTTAGTAGGAGAGAGGGGTCATTTATAATAATACGAATAATAATAATAATAATAATAATAATAATAATAATAATAATAATAATAATAATAATAATAATAATAATAATAATAATAATAATAATAATAACAATAACAATAACAATAACAATAACAATAACAATAATAATAATAACAATAATAACAATAATAATAATAATAATAATAACAATAACAATAACAATAACAATAACAATAATAATAATAATAATAATAATAATAACAATAATAATAATAATAATAATAATAATAATAATAATAATAATAATAATAATAATAATAATAATAATAATAATAATAATAACAATAACAATAATAATAATAATAATAATAACAACAACAACAACAATAATAATAATAATTCATATATCTGTAAAACAAAATGATATTTACATTGATCACTACATTTATGTAAACAAATCATCTCATTTGTGATTCAATGGAAACATCAACATACCATTTATCTTTCTTTGATATTTAATTAATGTCATTACATTTTTATACATATATATTTAATGGAGAAGATCCTGCTGACTTCTACCTTATACCCTGTGTGTCAAAGATAGATGCTATAATACTCGTCCAAGCATTAACAAAAAACAAAACAGCAGTATTTGAAGACTTGGGAGTGAGAACAAACTCTAAATGAAGTTGCTTCCATTCAAGCGAAAATTAAATGCCTTCTTTTGTTTGCCTTGATCGATAACAAAATCAACTTTCAGCGCCAGTGAATAGTTCCAGATGCTCGTGGCCACTTCATTACTCTAATCTGGGTGTATCCACGCTAATCCTTCTGTAATCTGCATGATCTGATGTTGCGGTTCATCGCTCTGTCTGTTGAGCCAAGAATATAACCTGTCAATTCCCAGTGGTACCGGTCCAGGCCCAGACCTCAAACCTCAACAGACCAAACCTTCTGGTATCAGGATGTTACTGAATGAGTCGATGAGCCGCCGTGCGTGCAGCCCAGCTCATATCACCGGCGGAGGCAAAGTGACAGATCTATTATTCAAGGACGTACAATGGCGCGATAATTGAGGATTCTGCTCTGGTTGGTTTTCTACCCACTGCATTAGAGGTCGACCCACCAGATGGAGGTTGGCTAAGTGCCTGGAACCAGGAGCGACTCATTACTTGTACATCACCCAGAGCGAAAGGCCAGCACATCACCATGCCCCACTTGCAAATTTTGAGGTAAGCCTTTGTTGGTTTTAACACCGTAGGAGGCCATTGAAATTATTACGCTGGCTCGTTTTCCCCCGATTGATGAAGAGGAAGAGGTTTACACCATGCTTTTGCGGTGGCACAAATCCTCTGTAAAAACAAGCAGCGCGTCCATTATGACTGGATTCAGTCACCAGAGGACATTTCTGTTCCCCACAAACACAAACAGAACAATTTCTATGATTCAGGCTGAGGTTGGTGGTAGGAGTGTTTTCAGAGTTAAGAGGGATAAGGTGGAGTGTGGAGGATTAGAAGGAAACCTCACAGGGTTTAGTGTTTTTTTTTCTATTGCATTGTTTTATCTTTAGGTTTCTACCAAAATCCAGATCCAGAATTCAGAATCTCTTCCCGGATCACCACCGAAATTTAATGACTGACTGATATGAACTAAAACAACTAAACTCATGCATATACAAGAGAACAACTGTAGAACAACTGTAGAACAACTGTAGAACAACTGTCCACTGGACTGACCAGTATGGGTCAAAGAGTTAAATCAAGCAAAAAAACACCTTGTATTTTTTTTTTATTATTGTTTTTAGAGGGGCATTTTTCCAGTATGTATAGTTTAAATCAGGAGTTCTCAAACTTTTTTGGCCCAGGTCCCCCTTGGAGGGGTGACATTTTTCCATGTCCCCCCTCATCCTCGCGATACTGAAAATGATAAAAAACCACTTCAACAATGATTATTATGAAACAATGATAACCTTTTTTAATAGTGCTTTTGTGCAAACCAGCCACATTTTCAGGTATTATAATATAAATGAACACTTCAGAAACAACAATTTTAAATAATTTTAAAATAATAAACGGAACAAAAGACACACAAAATCGTGTGTGTGTGTGTGTGTGTGTGTGTGACAGACAGACAGACAGACAGACAGACAGACAGACAGAGACTTAATGAGAGGGATGATCTTGTCAAACTCAATATAACTATCAATGTACTTTCTCTTTTTAGGGTTAGGGCGTTTGTTTTTGTCATTGTCATTTTCATTGTCATTTCTTTTACCACTTCTTGAGGAACTTGGCGGACACAAAAATCGATCCATGTTCGCTGCAGGGTGGCTAAAAATAGCCTGTGACTCCATCTCAATTTAGTCAAGCTGGCGTCAAACAGTGCTGTTACTTCCGCCCGCTCGCTACAAAATAAAACTTCCGCATTTCAAAATAAAACAGCAAAAAAAAAAAAAAACGTGAATAATTTCGCGTACCCCCTGGACATGCGCCACGTCCCCCTAGGGGTCCGCGGACCCCAGTTTGAGAACCGTGGGTTTAAACCATTCCATACAGTATCTACTTCCTTATTTAAAAGACAGAAGAGTGTTGGTGAGGAGTTGACATCAGTAGGACCATCTGCTTCCTACCATCATTAACACAAAACCAGTCCATGCTGTTGGGCAGGGAACTCATTTAATTACAGTATTTCTTTCTACTACAGCCATGCTTGGATTAACTCAGATATTTTCTATCCACCCAAAAATGGAATGAAATGCAAAAAAGAGGAAGAAAAGAGCAACGTAAAACACAAATGTTGGCGAATCCACTCTTCTGGCCTCGTTGTCTGTTCGAGCTGCTCAAGCTGTCGTTTCTCGTGTAAGTGTCTTGTTCGGTGTGAAAGTGAAACCACAACCCCAGGGAGACCGGCAAAAAAAAAAAAAAAACGTGTAAAGGCAAATGGGGATTGCATAAATTATTAAAAACTGAGCAATGAACCATGCAGCATTGTTAAAATACGACATAATGGGATTGGTTTTATGGAAATTAGACGGAAGGGACAAAAAAAAAGAAATGGATGTGAATTAATTCATGATTTGTCTTTTTCCCAGTTGAGTTCCACAAAAACTACAGGTTTTTTCTGCTTTTTCAAATATTGTGACATAAAGCATTTGATTGAATTACTGGTCTGTGGAGTATTGGTAGGGTAATAGTCCAGCGGTTTAGTCCCAGCTATCAAACCATTTGTTCAATTTGGTGTAAAATCTCAAACTTATAGATTTACATATTCTGAACAAATGTAGATGTGCAGATACTAGAAGAGACATGAGCCTTATTCACCTGGAAATTTCAAAAGATGTTGAGGGGTACACTTGTTGTGATACACAACACTTTCCCAACGGCAACTGCGCCTCACTGCTGCGTCCTGAAATGTACATCATCAAAGAGGGAAAAAAAATCGCACAGTGGACAGACCTTCCATTGTGTGAATGGATCAAAAACATAAAGAGGATCCAAGTCCATATTTCACAGTAAGATACGGATAAGTATGTCCACTGAAATGCATTAGCTAACACATTAGCTTAGCTTACCAGACTAGCATCGATGATAAATAGCGCTAACATCCATCTAATCAACATTAACGTCATGATGAAATAAGAAAATATGACTGTGTAATTACATAACACTACATGCTACATGCTCTTTCAACATTAGTGTGCTGATGACTGTCAGTACTGATGATATGCTAGCGGTGCCATTAGCCTAGTTCAGGGGTGTCCAAGTCCAGTCCTCGAGGGCCGGTGTCCTGCATGTTTTAGATGTTTTCTTCTTCCATGTGATTCAGTTTAACCCTTTAACTCCTGAGAACTAACTAAATAATTGGTAACATGAGCAAAGTAAGACACAAATGGTAGAAAAATCAAAGAAAAATACTACAATAAAAAAAAACAAAATGTAGAAAAATAAACAAAATGAGCAACAAAAACTAATAAATATTTACAAAATGACAAATAATGTGGAAAGAAAACTACTATTGAAATTTGGTCCCAGCAATTTTAATTTTGCCTTTAAAAAAATGTTTAAATAAAATACATAAAAAAAAACTCTTGTTTTTTGGCACCTTATCCATGCACAAAACTAAAAGGAAAATAGTTGCATTTTTCTGAATATTTAAACTAAATCATCTATTCAGAATGCATCAGCACTGACACTTAAAGAGTTAATAATCAGCTCCTCATCAGACTGATAATGATGTAATGACCTCCAGGTGGAATGGAAGAAGGAAACATCTAAAACATGCAGGACACCGGCCCTCGAGGACTGGACTTGGACACCCCTGGCAGAGTTAAACTATATGTAACCTTCAAAACAATTACTGTAGTCTTTCAGGAAGACAGCCCTGGAATATGACAGTCTTTACACGCCCATCAATCATTAACTCTGGCATAACGGACAGATTGGTGGTCAAAACTGCTAGCATGTTGACAACCCAAATGTTCACTGAAGCTAGTGATTGACAACGTAGGGAACTGTACACTTCTGTTTAACTTCTGTAAAACTTCAAGCATAAAATTGGCCACCAGGTGAATAAAGGAAATACCAGCCATTTAAAAAAAAAAAAAGTTTTGGACTTATTATTGTCTTGTTAATGATTTTGTATTTCATCAAGACGATTAAATGATCATATTTTGAGGTGAATTGATCCAAAGGACTTTATTATTTTCAAGTCTTATGTTGATAGGAAGTTAAACCATTGACTGTTTTGTGGAGAAGGGGTGGGATTAAATAACTTTTACTTCCTTCCACTTCTCTTCAAATCAGCAAATGAAGCCGTGTTTTATTTAGTTTTTTTATATACATGTTTTGGGCGGCACGGTGGTGCAGTGGTTAGCACGGTGGTGCAGCGGTTAGCACGGTGGTGCAGCGGTTAGCACGGTGGTGCAGCGGTTAGCACGGTGGTGCAGCGGTTAGCACGGTGGTGCAGTGGTTAGCACGGTGGTGCAGTGGTTAGCACGGTGGTGCAGTGGTTAGCACGGTGGTGCAGCGGTTAGCACGGTGGTGCAGTGGTTAGCACTCGTGCCTCACAGCAAGAAGGACCCTGGTTCGAATCCCGTACCAGACCTTTCTGTGTGGAGTTTGCATGTCCTCCCCGTGTCCGCGTGGGTTTTCGCCGGGCACTCTGGTTTCCTCCCACCATCCAAACACATGCACTGATAGGTTAATTGGTTAATCTAAAATTGTCCATAGGTGTGAATGTGAGAGTGATTGTTTGTCTATATATGTTCAGCCCTGCGATGAATTGGTGCCTCATACAGGGTGTACCCCGCCTTCGCCCATTGTAGCTGGATTAGGCCCCCAGTGACCCCCGTGACCCAAGTGTGGATGAAGCGGGTTCAGATGATGAATGAATATACATGTTTTTATTTTTCTTTGTTGCATATTCAAAATAAATTTCACTTAAGTATAAGTACTGTATTTTCCTGGACTATGAGGTGAACTGTCAATGAATGGTTTATTTTTGAAGTTTTGCATGTGGGACCTGAACTAAAATGACTTTGACACCCCGGCTCTAAGACATTACATCTATTTTGTTGTAATGTTCTTCAGTAAAGGCGCTCATTTTAAAGTGAAACAAGTGCCTGCTGCACCAAAATAAAAGCCACACTTCTCATCCAGAAAATCAATTCAGACCCTGATCGATTCCTTTCGCTGTGGAGCTGCCTCCAATGGACTCTGAGGGTTGCCATATCATGTAGCGCTCCGAAAACCCACCCCCAGTTTTAGTAATCACTTTAATCCTCACCTTGTCAAAAAAACATGTTCCCTCATTCTGAGTCTGGATGGATGAGCAACTTTTTTTCACGTCTATTGAGCCACATTTCAGATGAATTGAAGAGTGGAACCAGATCCATGTGGTGGTGTAAGAGTTAAAGGTCCTGCAGGCTGTGTAATAGTTTGTATTATGTGCATGAATTAGTTCCAAGCTGCACTAGGAAAAAGGTCAATAATGGTACATATTTGAAGGGCATTGAAATGGGCTTTAATCAGAGAATGTGAATGAATGAGTCAGTCAAAGAAAATAAGAAATATGGATCTGGTGATGTCTTCAAAAAAAAGAACAGGAGGGATAGAAGGTGATGGAATAACCCTAAGAAAAGTCTAGAAAATAGAAATGGTAAATAGAAATGGACTGCGCTTATATAGCTCAAAGTGCTTTACATTAGCCTCACATTCACCCATTCACACACACACTCATACACCAGTAGGTTTCTAAGGTCAAAGGTCAGTCCTACTGGGGGCCTAGGAGAAGTACTTCCAGGAAAACCTTTATTTTACTGTATTTTCTGGACTGTAAGGTGCACTTTAAAGACTTTTATTTTCTCCCAAATATACTGTATATGGATTCATTCTGGTTGTGCTTAGTGACTGGAATTTTGACTTTTTTATCTCATGATTTCGACTTCACTTTATGCGCCTTATAGTCCAGTGCACCTTATAGTGTCGAAAATATGGTATATGGCATCAATTAAACTGGTCAAATGCTTCCAGAAAAAAAAAAACTAATTATATTTGACCACATGTGTGTTAGTGATAAAGAAAAGTCAATTCTTAAATGATGATTGGATCAAGTTTGGCACAAAAAAATAGACCTTTCTCACACCTGTATTTCTTCATAACTTCTCTCTCAAAACCTATACTTTTAGGACTGGAGTTTGACACCCCTGCCCTCACCCTAAACACAAGCAAAAAAGTGTTTGAATTAGACGCTGAAGGACACATTGTGCGTCAGTTACCAAAGTTTGGTCAGCGCACGAGGTCTGAGACAGTGTTGAATGTTTTTTGACTGCGCTGCATGTGTCATATTTCAGGCCATAGAAACACAAATGGCAGCTCCGCAGAACGTCTGCACCTTAGTCCCGCCCCCCATCCATCTAGCATCTACCATTTTAATTTTCCTCAAATGAGCCTGAACGTGCAGATTTGGGGCCCCTAAGCATTTAGCTAGAAACAGCCCTGAGCACAATCATCTCTGTATTTTACGAATCCATCCGTTCTTAAACTTCATTTCTCTGCTTAATAAAACACACCAATGACAACAGAGGAAAGACTCTCAGAGCTATTAATCAGTAAACAATAAAATAACTGATGTGTTGAGTCATTTCTGTGGAGTATAATTAAACTGTTCTGTTACATCTTTACCAAACATGAAAACAAATGCACACGCTGAGACGACTGTACTTGAAAGTTCCACTAAACCATTAAAGCTTGAGCCAATTAACACCCAACTGGAAGCGAGGAAAATTAATTTACAAGTGGAAGGTGGGAAGTGGAGAGACGAAAACAAAGTAGAGGAAAGAGCAGATGAAGAGAGAAAGATAAATGAATGTTTTGAAGTGAAGAACCAGACAGAGGCTTTTATAGATTGTTTCCACTTCAGACTGTTTCGATGTTTCTATATATTAAAAGCTACTTTATGGTCCGTTTTATTAACATGTAAATCACACCGTTCTGACTCTTCTGTTTTCACTTTGTCTTCTAATTTTCTGCTTTTAAGGGATGCTTCAGTGTTATTGAAAGATTCCCTAAGTGCCTTCAACAGCTGCTCACTCCTTCTAATGTGTTAATCACTAATGCTAATGCTAATGCTAATGCTAGATGCTGCCTGTATTATAGATAAAATGACTGGATTTTCCCATAGTGATAATCAAGTGGGTTTGTTATCCAAATGTCCTATTGGACATTTCTCTCTATGAAAGGTCATAGAATTTCTACTTGTTGGTCTGGGAAAAGTCAGGGAATTCTAAGTCTGATTTGGAATGAGAAGTGTGGAAGTGTCATAAGATAAACTTCTGTTATGATTTGAAACTATATGAATAAAATTTAATTTGAAGTTTTTCTTCTTCCCACTCCTTTTCAAGTATAAATGAATCATCTCAGAATTCATCTTTTTTAAATCTCTCCCATCATTGGTTGGGAGAGATTATTGTAATGACCTTGTGTGTGTGTGTGTGTGTGTGTGTGTGTGTGTGTGTGTGTGTGTCCACACAGACATATCATTCTATAACTCGATGAATACTCTAGATATCACCATGAAATTACATGGACATATACATATAGATAATACACATCAGATGCAATGATCCATTTGAGTAAAGGTCAAAGGTCAAGGTCACAATTAACAAAAAGGTCAAAATCACATTATGGGTTATAACTCAAGAACAGAGGGTCACAGAACTTTCAGATTGGTACCAAACGATGTAGAATGAAGATTTATACAATTCACATAATAGGTGTTATCACCTACGACCAATAGCTTTTGAGATCTCTGGAGGTCAAAGGTGACATATGGCAAAATTAACTTGTGTAACACTGTGTGTGTGTGTCAAACATAGACATATTATACTATAACTTCATCAATACTGGATATATTATAATATTACACACACTGTGGCATATATACATATAACAAAATTACCAATATTGCAAAAGGTCAAAGTCGCATTATTGGCTCTAATTCGGGTTGTCATAGAAAGTTGAGATTGGCACAAAATAGGGGCGAGATTAGACATTCTTTGAATACTAGTTACCTTCATGTATTCTGTGAATGTTCAAAATAACAAATACATTGAATGAATGAATGAACTTCAGGTCAAATGTAAAATCATCACTGTGACTGAATTAAAGTGTTGAGAACTGGATGTGAACAGTCAAGATGAAAAGAGCTGAGAGTAAAGGAAAGGTATGTGGTGAAAGGACTGCATGCATGAGGATGAGGAGGCAGAGGTTTGATAAGTCTGTGTAAAAGTCTGTGTAAAAGTCTGTGTAAAAGTCTGTGTAAAAGTCTGTGTAAAAGGTCTGTGTAAAAGTCTGTGTAAAAGTCTGTGTAAAAGTCTGTGTAAAAGTCTGTGTAAAAGTCTGTGTAAAAGGTCTGTGTAAAAGTCTGTGTAAAAGTCTGTGTAAAAGTCTGTGTAAAAGGTCTGTGTAAAAGTCTGTGTAAAAGTCTGTGTAAAAGTCTGTGTAAAAGTCTGTGTAAAAGTCTGTGTAAAAGTCTGTGTAAAAGTCTGTGTAAAAGTCTGTGTAAAAGTCTGTGTAAAAGGTCTGTGTGACGGCGTGATGGACGGATTGACAAGACGACGACACAGACACTGAAAAAGGAGCAAATGGATGCAATAAATCTTTGAGTGTGTAACAAAAACCACTAAATACAGACGCTGTGTGGAAATGGAGTTAGAGGAGGAGGAGGAGAGGGAGAGGAGGAGGAGAGGGAGAGGAGGAGGAGAGGAGGAGGAGGAAGAGGAGAGGGAGAGGAGGAGGAGAGGAGGAGGAGGAGGAGGAGGAGGAGGAGGAGGAGGAGGAGGAGGAGGAGGAGGAGGAGGAGGAGGAGGAGGAGGAGGAGGAGGAGAGGGAGAGGAGGAGGAGAGGGGGAGGAGGAGGAGAGGAGGAGGAGGAGGAGAGGAGAGGGAGAGGAGGAGGAGAGGGAGAGGAGGAGGAGAGGGAGAGGAGGAGGAGAGGAGGAGGAGGAGGAGAGGAGGAGGAGGAGGAGGAGGAGGAGGAGGAGGAGGAGGAGGAGGAGGAGGAGGAGGAGGAGGAGGAGGGGGGGGGGGAGGAGGAGGAGGGGGGGGGGAGGAGGAGGAGGAGAGGGAGAGGAGGAGGAGAGGGAGAGGAGGAGGAGAGGGAGAGGAGGAGGAGAGGAGGAGGAGGAGGAGAGGAGGAGGAGGAAGAGGAGAGGGAGAGGAGGAGAAGAGGAGAGGGAGAGGAGGAGGAGAGGAGGAGGAGGAGGAGAGGAGGAGAGGAGGAGGAGGAGGAGAGGAGGAGGAGGAAGAGGAGAGGGAGAGGAGGAGGAGAGGAGGAGGAGGAGAGGAGGAAGAGGACTAGAGGAGGAAGAGGAGGAGAGGAGGAGGAGGAAGAGGAGAGGAGGAAGAGGAGGAGAGGAGGAGAGGAGGAGGAGGAGGAGGAGAGGAGGAGGAGGAGAGGGAGAAAACCTCAGTTATTGTATATATTTTATTTCAGTGTAGCTGCAGTTGCAGGGTAAAGGGGGGGGGGGGTCTGTATGAAACGTGCTGCGAATAAAGTTTGATTGATTTGAATAGAAATGGAAAAATACACAAAGATTTGAATATTTGGATGTTTGTTTTCCCAGTGTGGTTTAATTTGTGTATTAATAAAGACTCCAGTGTCTTTTGTCTTTTCTCACCCTGGCTCTGTCTCTGTCTCTTGTCTCTGTCTCTGACTCTTGTCTCTGACTCTTGTCTCTGTCTCTCGTCTCTGACTCTTGTCTCTGAACTCATCGTCTCCATCTCACTTGTTTACGTCTAATCCTTCCTTCCTGTGGGGTCAGGTGGGTCATGGTATCCAGGTGGTCTCTCAGCCGGTACCCGTGTTCGTCAGGATGTTTTACCTCCGTGTACCGTGGACCCGGCGCTCACAGGTCACAGCACACGGACGGACCCCCACTGCAGAACCCGCCCACTCAGCTCGATCTGGACCAAGACGGTGTCCAGGTCCTGCATCAGCACATTGAGCTGAACACCTGAAGCTGCTCTTAGATCATCCACACAGTCCTGTATGTGCTCCCTACTGCTGTCCCATGTGTCCACTGCTGTCCCATGTGTCCACTGCTGTCCCATGTGTCCACTGCTGTCACATGTGTCCAATGCTGTCCAATGTGTCCACTACTGTCCCACGTGTCCAATGCTGTCCAATGTGTCCACTACTGTCCTATGTGTCGAATGCTGTCCCACGTGTCCACTGCTGTCCCACGTGTCCAATGCTGTCCAATGTGTCCACTACTGTCCCATGTGTCCACTGCTGTCCCACATGTCCACTGCTGATCCCTCTGAAGACCACATCATTTCTATGGTCAAAATGACAACAACTGCAGCAGGTTCACCAGTAAAACTAAATATAAAATACAAATAATCAAAGGAAAACAAGGTAAGACTAGTATTTGGAGAACGTCTAATATCAACCCTATTTTGTGCTAATCTCAAGTTTCTATGACGATTTTCATTTTTGTGATGTGACCTTGCTCTCTCTCAGCAGTGTCTGCGTGGGGAGTCATGGACAAGAGGATGTGTGGTGACTCGCTTGTGTCCTATCCAGACCTCTGACCCCGGACCTCCTCCCTCGCCAATCTGGTGGATGGACCTGCCCCCCCCCCCTTCATTTATAAATGGTTCTCCTCAAAACCCACTGGGTTTTGATGTTTTTTCTTGCCAAGAAGAAGGGTGTGAGGACAGAGGGAGGAGCTAAGGACAGGGGGAGGAGCTAAGGGTCTATTTCTGTCATTGGTTGTGTTTCTGTAAAGACCTGTGAGGCGACTTTGTTGTGATTTGGGGCTTTATAAATAAAAGTGGGCAGGCAGGCAGACAGACAGACAGACAGGCAGGCAGACAGACAGGCAGACAGGCAGGCAGACAGACAGGCAGTGCGAAAAAAAACTGGTAATGGAAACACCTGGGTTTGGAAAAAGACAGACAGACAGACAGAGACAAATAGACAAACAGACAGACAGACAGACAGACAGAGACAAATAGACAGACAGACAGACAGAGACAAATAGACAGACAGGCAGACAGACAGGCACTCAGACAGGCAGACAGATAGACAGGCAGACAGACAGACAGACAGACAGACAGGCAGACAGACTGACAGGCAGACAGACAGGCAGACAGACAGGCAGACAGACAGGCAGACAGACAGACAGACAGACAGGCAGGCAGGCAGGCAAACAGGCAAACAGACAGACAAACAGACAGGCAGGCAGACAGACAGGCAGACAGACAAAAAGGCAGGCAGACAGGCAGGCAGACAGACAGGCAGACAGACAGACAGACAGGCAGGCAGACAGACAGGCAGACAGACAGACAGACAGACAGACAGACAGACAAACAGACAGGCAGACAGACAAACAGGCAGGCAGACAGACAGGCAGACAGGCAGACAGGCAGACAGACAGACAGGCAGACAGACAGGCAGACAGGCAGACAGGCAGACAGGCAGACAGATAATCACATGCAGACTTATGGGTGAATCTTTGAGCTTTTACAAACTCTTGTCATTTTTCATCATTTGTTTGTTTCCAAACCAATGTGTTTCAGTGGATGTGGACGTTTTTCCAGGATGCCAGTGATAATAAATAAATGTGTATGAAGAGGCAGTGCTTTAACTGTTGTTTATTTTCCATACAGTACATGTGTGTGCAGACCTGGAGGCTACTGTTTCCATAGGAGCCCGTCACTGCGTCCCTGTAGACGCTGCTATACTGTGGCAGCAGCTGTTTACACGCTCACTATACGACAGCTCTACGAGGCCTGGGCTGCTGAAGTGCCCCTGAGCATAACAGACTAAATTGGAAGTAGCTATGGATATACGGTCGGATCTGGGGCCAAAGGATGGAAAAATATAAAGTGGGTGATGGGGAAAAAGGAAAACATGCAGGGTTCAGCTGGAGTGTTTTCTGCTCATGTGGAGGCAGTTCATATTAGATACACAAAAAATAAATACACGGAAGTGTGCTCTTCTCATTTCTAGTCCAAATATCTCATTACATTTAACCAATGCAACAGATTATAAGAGCTTTCTTCATATTGTTTGTGCAATAACAGTATCGGAACATGTTCTTTTGAGCTTCTTTTCGGGAAGAACCAAACTTTCAATATATGAAAATTAATTTCTATTGTTATATGTAATACATGTTTGAAACAGTGTGTTATATATAGTTTTTATTAAATCACAAATAAAAGACTTTCATCATGTTAACTATGAAAAACGACTGTACATTTTTATAATGAAATTTTATCAGATTATAGAAATAGACTTTAAACTATTTTACACATGCTCAAACATTTGTATTTGTCATTTAAACACAGTTAAAACCTCATTAAAACACAGTTTAAAATGCTGCTACAAGTCATAAAATCATCCCCCTCTCTCTCACCGTCTGCCTTCTGCTGCTTTAAGTTCTGCCCACTTCCACCCCTCCCCCTCAGCCAATTTAGGCTTCTACCCTAATGTGTTATGAAACAACAAAAAAATACAGCTAAACGATTACATTTGGATTTTCAAAGTAGCGCAAACAGTGGATATAAAAACAATTGCGACAAAAATCACTTTGATTGGGTTAAAATAAGACGTAATAGTTCAGGTTATTAACATTTTATTATTGCACTATAGTTTGTAAATGTAAATATTTTCTTAATTTAATCAGAGCAGTGATATGAGTGTTGTTGAAAAGTCTGTTTGATGTTGATGTTGTGAAAGTGTGAATGTGGACCTGCAGGGTCATGTTGATAATGACTGATGTCACAGCAGACGCAGTGAAGAAGGCAGAAGTGGTTGCTTTTTTTTTCCAGGACAGTAGTGGAGCTGGGATGGAACCATGCTGTTCCCATTTAGGAAAAGTCCAACAAAGTGCGTCATTTGTTTTGAGCCTGAGGGGACGTTATTCATTCCTTATACTTCAAACTTTACAGGAAGCCTTTCTTTGGTGTGAAAACGAATTCCCACAAGTGACCAACTGTCAAAAATACGTCATCACCGAATCCACAGGCATGTGCTGATACCTGTGGACGCGGTAAAGTTTGAAGTTGTACTTGTCATTTTTGAAGTTTTCCATCCGTATTCTAATGGATAAAATACAAACAATATATTTTATGCACGACTGGACTCGTTTGAGAATTCACAAATATTTATTTTATGCACAACTAAAGACACATGTGCATGGGAATCCAATCTGTGGACCAGTATATATTGATAGTTATCTTACTCCATATTAGCTTAGCTGCACTAGGAACAGGGCTAATGTCATACCATAGTCGTCTAGTTACACTCAGTTTAGTTTAAAAATAGATTTCCTCCCAAAAGTAAAGTCTCCAAGAGCAGCACGGTGGTGCAGTAGTTAACACTAGTGCCTCACAGACAGAAGGTTGTTGGTTCTATTCCCACACCAGACCTTTCTGTGTGGAGTTTACATGTTCTCCTCGTGTCTGTGCGGGTTTTCTCCAGGTACCGGTTAACTGGTTAACTGGTTAATCTAAATTGTCCATAGGTGTGAATGTGACAGTGATTGTTTGTCTATATATGTTCAGTCCTGAGATGAACTGGAGACTCATACAGGGTGACCTCTGACCCCGCCTTCACCTGCTGGAGCTGGATTAGACCCACAGTGACCCCTGTGACCCTAGTGAGGATAAAGTGGGTTCAGATGACAAGATAAGAATAAGAATAATGTATTTTTTGATTTTCTTTTGCTTTGCACATGAAAAGTTAAATAACAAATCCCTGTTTCATTTTCCGATGGTGAAAAATCAATTGCATATAAAAATAACAAACGATATACTAATTGGTGTGAACGACAGAGATGAATGAAAGCTATGAATTAAAAATGTCAGCATTAATGACTTGTTTCTGATGCAGGAAACAGCATCATATTACAGAAGTAGAACAGACCTACAGGGACACCAAACGTCACATCATGTACCAGCGTCTTTTTGTATCTGTATGATAATGAATGTCAAACGCCATCAGTTTATTATTTGTAGTAACAGTGTTTTCAGTCATTTCCAACTGCTCTTCTCCTTACGTGACTCTTTCAGATGAATATTTATGAAGCAGAAACCTTCCTCTGCAGTTTTTCTCAACTGAAATCATCTTGACTATCAGCCTACTATCACCTAAAGAACATCTCAAGGATAAAAAGACTTGATGTCTCAGCAGGACCTGGAGAAACTAGTCCATGCATTCATCTTTAGTGGGCTTGATTATTGTTAACAGTGTCTTTACAGGTCTACCTAAAAAATCCATTAGACAACTGCAGCTCATTCAGAACTCTGCTGCTAGAGTCCTCACTAAGACCAAAAAAAGCGGACCACATTAGTCCAGTTCTGAGGTCCTTACAATGGCTGCCTGTCCATCAGAGGATAGACTTTAAAGTTCTGTTGCTGGTCTATAAAGCTCTGAATGGATCAGGACCCAAATACATCCGTGACCTCCTGACTAAGTATGAACCCACCAGAGCCCTGAGGTCATCTGGATCTGGTCTGTTGTCAGTTCCCAGAGTCAAAATCAGACATGGAGAAGCTGCGTTTAGCTAGCCTAGGATCTACACTGTCCCCAGTGGCCGCAAACTGCATTTGCTACGGGGAGAGTCTAGAAAGTCTAGGCGAATTTGTGGGCGGGATAACCGCTGTCTGTCAAGTTTTCTCTTTACACAACGCCACGCTATTGGATGGGTAACCAGTCAGAGCCAACTAATCAGAGCGATGAACATGGAGCAGGTCTAACCATTCCCGGTTCAGCCAGGATTCCGGACTCCTGTACACTATTTGGCACCGGCCGCTTCGGATCTCCTCCGGGTCGCCTTTGCCGAGTTGTGCTGCTCGTATTCCCAGTTTTTCGGCCTCTTGCAACTGGTCATCCATTAGGGCTAAAAGGGGTGACACAACGATCACCAGCGGGTTGTGCAGACCCATGCGTCGTCCCACTAGCGGAGCCAGCTGATATATCAAACTTTTGCCATACCCGGTGGACAAAACTCCGACAACGTCCCTTTTTTTCCAAAAACAGCTCAAGTGCCGTTTTCTGCTCCTCTCGCAGGGAAAACTGTAATTTTAAATCACCTAGCGTTGCTGCCAAAGCCAGCTCGAATGGTTGTTCCTGGTGATGAGCCATGTTGTCTAGCAGCTAGCAACTGTGTTACAGCAATGTGTGCTAGCTAGCAGCTACGCCTTCTTCTTCTCTTTGGTGTGCTAGCTGCTACGTCTCTGCGACTACAACATTACGTGTCGTATTTGTGTCATCATGAGGCAGGGCGGGCTCCAATCCCGCCCCTCGCGATTTGATTGGTCCAGTCCATTTTGGATTTTCAGATCCGAGGCTGTCTAGTCTGCCTCCCCGTAGCAAATACCATTTGCGGCCACTGGGGACAGACTAGATCCTAGGCTAGCATTTAGCGTCTATGCTCCTCATGTCTGGAACAAACTCCCAGAAAAGCCTTAGATCAGCTGAAACCATCAGTTCCTTTAAATCCAAATTAAAGACCCACATGTTCTCAGCTGCATTTGAATCTAGTTCTGAGTCTGCACTGCACTAAATTTACCCTTTGTGATTTTTAATTCTACAGTTTCTTTTTTTTTTTTTTTTTCCCTAATGTCTTTTATCTGTGTTTTAATGTTTTTTATGTAAAGCACTTTGAATTGTCTTGTGCATGAAATGTGCTATATAAATAAACTTGCCTTGCCTTGACTAATTGCAAATTTGAGGTATTTTTGCTTTCAGTTTCTCAAATATATTCAGTGCATTTCCCTGAGTTGTGATTTGTGTGATTCTGTTTCATCTAAATAAACCTATGCTTTAGTGGTTAAATATTTTCTATGTGTGAAGAATATGACAGTGAATCCTGCCATCAGGGATATAATAGAATTCACTTATTTCAAGCTTTAAATTACACATTAAATTATTATACATACTAATAATCATAATAAATTTTTTATTTGTAGAGCATTTTATATTTCAAATCAAATCTCAAAGTGCGCAGTAAAAAGATAAAATCAACAGATTATTATACAGAGGCATCAGTGTCATAAAAATCTAAATTAAACATTCACCACGGATCATCTATCTTTTAAAATCAATTGGCTTTGTCATTTTATTTCCCCTGAGAAATTAAAGATGCATTTGGACTGTCAGCTGAAAGAATGTTTAGCCCAAAGATTAAACCTGCAAAAATATCAAAAACCAAACTGTTCTGAGTAGAAGTGGTGAAAGGATTCATATTCTGGACGTAACAGTGTAAAAATGGTTTTTAATTCAGGTTCCACACACAGGATAATCAGATCTCAACTGGGTCAGACCAGTGAAATATGATCAGAATTACCTACAAATAATAATAAAAAAGAAACCTGCAGATTTTAATGTAAAAAAAGGCAAATTACCATACTTTCCAGACTTAAAATACTTTAATTAATAATAATTAAAAAAAAACACAGAGCGCCTTATATATGGATTAATTCTGGTAATTCTTAGTGACTTGGAATTTTGACTTTTTATCTAATAATTTTTATTTTTTTAATCTCAGAATATTGACTTTTTATCTCATGATTTTGACTGCACTTAATGCGCCTTATACTCCAGTGTGCCTTATAGTGTGGAAAATACAATGCATAAAAATGTTTATACTAACAAACCATCCTTTTACAAAAACCTGAATAAATACCAGAACAAATATGAAGTGGCTGAAATATCTGAAGAGAAATATAAGTGTCATTTTACAAATATTCTGCCAAATAAATGTTTAGTGTATTTATAATTGACATGTCAGTTGTTCTGCACGTGTGCAAATGACAAACTGAGGCAGAAAATGGTTCAAATTACACTTATTTTTCTGAAGACATGTCAAGTTGTTGATGTTCTTCACATTTTCAGAGAACGATTCTAGATATAACATGATCATCATGTTATTGGACTCTTTTCATTGTTATTATTTTCTGGTCTGGTCCTTTTCAGATCATATTGGACTGAATGTGGAACTGAACTAACATGAGTTCGACATCCCTGGTTTAGATTTTTGCAGAGTAAAACATCTAACAATATATGATCAAAACTCTTCCCATTTTATGTCTAAATAAGAGCAGATGTGGCCCTTGGATGAGCACGTGCATCTAATCAATGAGAAAAGACTGAAGTAAAACTCAAGGTCTCCAGTGATAATTAAATTTTTTACTGTTGTGAATTCAATCAGCTGATTGGAGCTGCTGTTTCCAGGTTTGGGACCCGAGCGCCGCCACCAGAGGCTGAATTACATCAGTGTGAAGCATCCGCAGTCACTAATAAATCTGTTCCAAACGCAGCTTGGCCGTTGCCCTGGGCGACGCTGACTCAGCCGGGGTTAACTGTCACGCCTCTGCCCGTCAGAGCTGGAGCATTCGGCGTGGAATGTGGCGCCAGGCGGCTGCTCTGCGTCTGTTATCGATATACGCAGACACAAGCCAGAAGTGGCATTAGTGACACACTTCTGGGTATCGCCACGGCAACTGCACCGGGGAGGACCAAGCATGATGCAACACGTGTTATCCAGTGTTGAATAGACGTGAAGCAGCACATGCACACACGAGCAGGTTTATATGCATGAGCAGGAAAGCTTTTACTGCCACAACAACACTGGTGTACTGGTAAAGTGATGTCAGAATAAAACTAATTTACTGATAAAGAAAAATAAAGTCTTTTTTTGTTCATTTTACTCAATATTTTGTTCATTTTTGTTCATTTTCTTGATTATTTTGTTCACTTCTGGTCATCTTCAACACCATCCAATAACACTGGTCTATGAGTAAAATGCTGCCAGAATAAAACAAATTTACTGATAAAGAAAACCCAAGTCTTTTTTGTTCATTTTAGTGATTACTTTGTTCATTTCTGGTCATCTTTAACACCATCCACTATTACTAGTTTAACACTGGTCTACAAGTCAAATGCTTCTGGAATCAAACTAATAAAATGTTCCCACATGTGTGTTAGCGATAAAGAAAACTCAATTCTTAAATGATGGTTGGATCAAGTTTCCAAGATGAGTCTGGGGTCAAATGTGAAATAGTTAGAATGAACAGTAGAATAGGTTTGAGCCCAAAGGAATATTGGTGTCAGATCTACTTCAAACACGTCTGTACATTATGATCCATTCACTTTACATCTTCTATATAGATTGATTTATTTATAGACTAAAAACTATCCTGTTCATTCTAAAAATGTCATATTTTGACCACAGACTTATTGTGGAAACTGGAGCCAACCATCATTTAAGATGTGAGTCACCAAACAACTGGCCATGAATGAAAGACACATTCTACTATTACTCTTCATATCCTCTAAAAATGGCGAAATAATCACATATTCTTTGTGGGTAT
>CM035795.1:47494039-47564039 GCA_020466265.1 Siphamia tubifer | reverse complement strand
CCAGCTCAGTGGACACGTTCAGTCTTTTTTTAAAAAGACTTCATTAACTAACCCTGAGTGTCTCCATCTGGTATCACCGTACCATCTGGGACCCTCCCACTACCAACACATTCTCAAAGGAGGGGTTTTATCTAAAAACCCTGCATGTGATTAGATGAAGAATCTGTCCGTCATCTTGACTGATGCACGACTTCAGACACTGATGTTGAACTCAAGCCGTGATGTAGCTCAGAGCGACAGCAGGAAGTAGAACCCTACTGCAGCAGACCACCATCAAAACAAAGACCACCGTATGACTGCCCCTGAACGCACCGCTGCACTGTCTGGAAATGACCACCGTATGACTGCACCTGAACGCATCGCTGCACTGTCTGGAAATGACCACAGTATGGCTGCACCTGAACGCATCGCTGCACTGTCTGGAAATGACCACAGTATGGCTGCACCTGAACGCACCGCTGCACTGTCTGGAAATGACCACAGTATGGCTGCACCTGAACGCACCACTGCACTGTCTGGAAATGACCACAGTGTGACTGCACCTGAATGCACCGCTGCACTGTCTGGAAATGACCACAGTATGGCTGCACCTGAACACACCGCTGCACTGTCTGGAAATGACCACAGTATGACTGCACCTGAACGCACCGCTGCACTGTCTGGAAATGACCACAGTATGGCTGCACCTGAACGCATCGCTGCACTGTCTGGAAATGACCACAGTATGGCTGCACCTGAACGCACCACTGCACTGTCTGGAAATGACCACAGTATGGCTGCACCTGAACGCATCGCTGCACTGTCTGGAAATGACCACAGTATGGCTGCACCTGAACGCACCACTGCACTGTCTGGAAATGACCTTTGTTGTATGTGCAGGAAAATCTGAGGATAAACGGCAACAGCCAGTGGATATTCCTTGAACTTCCTTATGGAAAACAGTAGGGGTGGGAGAAAAACAATCGATTCACATATGTATTGGGATATTTTTGTTTTACGATTTTTTTAAATAAATTATTCTGCTCAAAAATCAATTCTTTTTCCATATCTAAATTATGAATTTTAAACCAGGGGGGAAGTGACCGCTTGTCTCCAGGGTAAAATGTCTCTCGTCGTCACTCGTCATCTGAACCTGGTTTATTCTCACGAGGGTCTAATCATTTGTTCCTTGTCACACTCCCAACACGTCCTGAAATGTTCATCAAGATCTATCCATAACTTTTTGAGTTATCTTACTCACAGACGGACAGACGGACAAACTCTGGCAAAACCATAACGTCCTTTGCGTAGTTAATAAAATGACGTTTAATAGTGAATGTAAACACTGTATGATTAGATAACAGACATTTTAGGGCTATTTAAATTATTTATCCTATATGATCACATTATTTAAATCAGATTTAGATGTTTGCGAAGTTCAAATCAATGACTGCTGATGCTGCTGAGCTTTCAGCGCTGTGGTCATCTTCACCCTCACCCTGTAGGCGGAGCTACATGGAGCCATTTGAAACATTCAGGACTGAACAAACAGCCTCAGCAGAAGTCAGGCAGTAGGGAACCTGTTTAAAATGTTTACCTGAGGACAACAACTCATTATTATTTGGTATGTCTTTCATTTTCAGGACACGTATAGCCAGATTTGGGTTTTGGGACAACAGCTTCGAATTCGGGACAGACCCACATTTTTCAGGACATCTGGTCACCCCATCCATGGGCCGGACTGGACCCTGCAGTGGCCTGAGTTTGGCCCAGGGCCGTATGTTTGACAGCCCTGGTTTACGGGTCCATTTGTGACCTGGTGGTTGATGTGTTCACATTAAAACCGTTTCCATCCACTGGTACCAGCGTTCCCTCTGGAGAGAAGACACTTTGTTCCCATCAAACCAAACCAAGCGTCAGGTCTGAGGAGTTTTTCCCAGAGTCCAACGCTCTTAAAACACATTGTTATTCACAGGCTGGAAGGTCATACACCTCCACAGTTTCAGTTCAACCTGCCGAGCTTTTGATTCAATATACATGAACGAACGCTGAAACGACCCCAGTGTGAGGAGGGGTCACCTGGTGTCATCCACAGACGAGTACAATTAAAGATGTTTGAAAAAGGAAGGTACGCACACGGGTCAACTCTGATGTTCATTTAGCATGAAATAAAATACATTAAAAAAAGAAAACCTGACGCATTGCAGCTGAGACTGGAATGAATGAACTGAGTGGAGGCGATGAGATGAAAAAACAGAAACACCAGAACCAGCCTGAAAAAGCAGCCATTTATTCAGACCCAAATACTTTATGTTAACACCAGAGACTCTGCAGGTTAGACGGAGGACGAAGAAAAATATGCTAATTTCACCATCAGGGGATATGAAGGTTTAATGAAGCTGAAGTTAGAATCTACCATATTCAAATAGTTATTAAACATACAGAAAAATACACAAAAGAATACTAATAACAGGGAGATGATCAATAATCAAATTTAATTAAATAAATTAAAGTCAATTTGTTTGATTTTATTTACAATTTATATGACAAAATGATTCAAACTATTTACCTCTGTAAAATATAGACACACACACACACACAGACACACACACACACACACAAAGAGACACACAGAGACACACACACACACACACACACACAAAGAGACACACACACACACACACACACACACACACACACACACACACAGACACACACACACACACACAGTGATGACAATAAACTCACCCCACCAATGTTGGGCAAGATTAAAAAGACAGAATATCTACAACACAGATGTCAAACATAAGGCCCGGGGGCCAAATGCGGCCCGCCAAAGGGTCCAGTCTGGCCCCCAGGATGAATGTGTGAAATGCAACAATTACACTGAAGTTAATTAATAATCAAAGTAGTTCATATCATTGATCATTGATGCCAATTCAATCTAAAGTGGATGAGACTAGTAAAATATTATCATAATCACCTAGAAATAATGGAAACCAACCTTAAAGTAATTTTCCTTTCTATTTTAGTGTAAAATAAAGTAAAAAAAAATGTGAATAAACCGAAATGTTTGCAGAATTTTACCAACATTCAACCTGTTACTGAATGTTGTGTATATTTGTACGTCGACTGTGATCTGTAAGTTGTGATGCATGTCTATAAATGACAAACTAAAGCACAATATTGTCAACATTGAACTTATTTTTCTGAAGAATTTACAGGTTGTTCATATTTGTTTGTGTTACGTTCATGTACAATTTGTAGATGTGACCATTTTTATTGGAGAATTTGGCTTTTTTTTTCTTCACTCAAAAACACATTATTTCATACATTTTTATCTTATTATTTATATTAATTTACTGGTCCGGCCCACTTTATACCATATTAAGATGAATGTGGCTCCTGAACTAAAATGAGTTTGACACCCCTGCTCTACAACAACGACTACCAGCCTCAGAACACAGACGTGGAGAAAATATGGAACAAATGTCTGAAACCCAGTGTTTTTCGTTGGTGTCAAATGTCCTCAGTGTCTCAGGTCTGGACTCATCACTTCCTGGACATGATTATCAGGCCCTCAGCAACGTCCTAATTTAATTTGTGAAAATTGGAGGTGGCAGCGCCTCAATCATAGGTGACGTGAGAGCGACTGCAGCACTCGACACTAATGAGGATATTTTTATAGAGACAGGAAGCAGAACTCACCCTGAACGAAACCTCCGTCAGCGGCAGAAACAGCTGCAGCAGGTGGTTCCTGTTCTGTTCGGCCAGTCCAGGGGTGTCAAACATACGGCCCCCGAGCCAAAACCAGGCCACCAACGGGTCCAATCCAGCCTGTGGGAAGACGTTTGGAAATGTTTTATACTGAGTTTATGAACAATCATTTAACAACACAGTTTAACTCAATATGAAGTGGGTAAGACCTGAAAACTATGATCATAAAAAACCATAAAACTTCTGTTTATGTGTGAAAACGATAAATTACATAATGATGGTGACATTTACAATATATCCTTTAACAGTAAAATGTGAATAAACTGAACAATTACACTTTTTTTTTAATCTATTTATCTTTTCTCGAGTGATTTATCACTATTTATTATTATAATATTATTCACTGTAATTTGCATTTTTCAGTGTAAATTGTGCATTTTCCTTTATTTCATTGACAGATCATGTACGTCATAGGTGTCAAACTCCAGTCCTCCAGGGCCAGGGGTCCTACATGTTTTAGATATTTCTCTCTTCCACATGATTCAGTTTAACCCTTTAACTCCTCAAACTTTAGCAGTTCCACAGTAAAAAGCATTAAAATAAGCAACAAAATGAACAAAAATGGCCAAAGTCATCAATAAAATGAACAAAAATTAATGATAAACTCACAAAATAATAAGTAACATGGAGACACAAATGGAACAAAATTAAAGAGAAAATAATGAAATAAAATAATAACAATAACAAAATAAACAGAAACTAATGAATATTTACTAAATTATAAATAACGTGGGAAATGTGCAAAAAAATAACTAGTGTTGAAACTTGGTCCCAGCAGTTTTAATTTTTCCTTTTTTTCCCGGGTGTTAAATCAGTTGTCATGTGACACTTGTTCCATGAACAAAACTAAGTAAAAACATGTACGAAAAAAAAGAAAGAAAGAAAGAAAAGTGGTTAAATTTTTCTGAATATTTACAGTAAACCATCCATTCAGAAGGGATTAGAGTTAATAATCATCTCTGCAGACGACTAATCATGATCACACACACACACACACACACACACACACACACACAGGTGATTACAATCAGTCCCTGCAGGGGACTTTTTTGGAGATCGTCGTGGCCTAAAATGTCTGGTGTTACAGGAGCTTTTCTGAAAATGTAAATTTAAGCAGGATTATACTTTTTCTGTGGACGATGGACCGTACGTCACAGTTTTATCTGCTTCCCCTCAGTGACTGTGATGCCTTTGTGTGTGTGTGTGTGTGTGTGTGTGTGTGTGCGTGCGTGCATGTGTGTGTGTGTGTGTGTGTGCGTGCGTGCATGTGTGTGTGTGTGTGTGTGTTTCTGTTGTAGTTCTAACAGGTTTGTGACCTGCCGTCCTGGGGTGTCACAGCATTAACTCAGCAGCTAATGAGAAACTCCCAGCAGCCCTTGCAGGAGGTCACAGCAGGAAACTGATCACACAAATGCCAACGGTGCACACACTGAACGTCCACACAAACACACACACATCCATTATTAACACATGTTTATGTCACACCCATGTCGGACCTACATTGGTTCCTGTGGAGTTTAGAATCCAGTACAAAATCTCACTGACAGTTTTTAAAGCACTACATGGACGTGCTCCAACACATGTTCAGTCCATATGTCCCTTCATGAGGACTGAGATCTGCATCCCAGGGACAGCTGATGGTCCCACGTGGACGCCTTTCCATTAAAGGCAGCAGGGCCTTCAGTGTCTCTGGAATATTCTACCAGAGATCTGCATCTGAGGTGTCACAGTTTAAAAGCTCACTGCAAACACCTGTTTATATTTAGCTTTAATGGCCTTTGACAGTGTGTGATAGTAGATACACTATTACTGAATGTCCTGCTGCATTATTCTGTAAGCTACTGGTATCTGTATATTTGTATTGTAATGATTTTCATTTATTTGTAATGTATTTTATCTTATTTATTCTCTCACTATTTTACTGTGAAGCCCTTTGGTTTTAAATGTGCGATACAAATAAATGACTTACATGCTTACTAATGTGCACATGCAAACACAAACATGGATGTTAGAAAGAATAATGTTTCTTATTTAAAACACAGTGAAAAGGATTGACTCGTCAGCGAACACTGAGCTGAAACCTGAAAAAAAAAAAAAAGAAAAGCACCATAACACTGTTAGAAAACCTGCTGGGGTCACAAAGGTCACTAATGCAAAAGAAAATATGCATTCAAATAAACAATAAATGATTAGAAATAGTCCAGATCTGTTCAGCTGAACAGAATAGAATAGAATAGAATAGAATAGAATAGAATAGAATAGAATAGAACAGAAATGTAAAAGACAAGGATCAATATTAGTATTTAGTAGAAAAAAAAACATTTACCTGAATTAACGTTTTGATGGATGAATTATATGAACTTTAGTCAAGATTATTTTCCTAAGTGTTTCCCGCCTCTAGTGGCAAAAAATATTTTTGCCTGAATCATTGGTCTAGTGACGTTCCCTAGAGCCTCAGCCAGGACCGGTAACATTTGTATCGGTCCAATCACAACGCTCCATTCGTCCAGAAGTAGGAACTTATAGACAGTCTATGGTCGGATAAGCAGCTCCACTGTTAGCAGTGTGTTAATGCTAATTAGCCTAGCCTATAGGGTATTAAAACAACCAGATAGATGCTAGTTACCTCCAATAAGAAGGTATTAAAATCAGGTCAGTTTGTCTGTCTGACTCAAATATCACTGGAGACAGTGATATTTGAGTGTGGGATGAGCGAGGGGAGGCTCACTTCATGGCCAAAATAATAATAATAATAATATATCTTACTGGGTATTGATTGGTGTGTCCTGCGTTATCATGACACAAACCACTACAGTGGTAGACTGTCTGCTCCACATGAAACTGGGTTTTATTAATTCCAACAGCAGTAACAACTGATACCATTAGCATTAGCATTATCATACTCACAGATTCCCGTACACACTTCCAAAACAGACACAACTAATTATTATAGTCTTTCTTTCTGCTTCTTTACACTCCTTTCACCCACTTCCACAACACATTAGTAGCAAACAATGTCACATTTTGTACGAGCTCTGAACTAGTTTATATTATTTTACCGTTTTACCACTTTATACCATATTAGGCTGAATGTGGCCCACCCCTGTTCTAACATCAATAACTAGATAAAGAAATAAACAGTTTTATTATGTTTAAACCACAACACATCACCTTCTACCATCAGGCTTCTATTTACCACCATGTGTTTTTTTATTAGTTTTCTCCTGAAGCTACATGAAAACAATGGAGTGAGAAATGAAAGATTCCTGGTCTGAGCTGAGAGTTGTGTGTTTCCAGATTTTAATAATGTCTCTGGGGTCAAAAAAGCTGAAAAGCTCAAACAACAAACATTAACATTTCACAGTAGTTTGATCTGGGGTTGGATGGCGGTGGATGCAGGTCAGCTCAGCAGAGATATGTCTGGTTTTTTTTTGTGTGGACTTAAAACACGAGTGGCTGCATGTGAAACTGACTAATACTGTTACATAAGAAGCTCAAGGCAAGAGGAAATAAAGGCGTGAAAAGTTTCTGTGGATCATCAGGATGGAGAATTTGGAGAGTTCTAGAAATGCAATCTGACAGCGGTGGTGATTCAGTCCGTAATGATTAGATCAGAATCTAAAGTTGTGTCTAAAGGATAAAGATGCAGAATCATGAAATTACCAACATCCAGTCGTTTATTAAATATGAAAAACAACTTAAATAGAAAAAAAGATCTGCTACTGACTGTGTTAAACTTTATTATTCCTGTAGCTCTGCATTTTACTCATTCTAATATGCATATAGCACCTTATTAGCGATTAGCATTAGCAATTAGACCAGGTTCTTTGGCTGAACCCCATTTCACTTTTACCCCTTCAAACAGAGCTATATGGGGTAGAGCTTAAAAATCAACTCCTATGTTAGAGCGCCGGAAACTTTGCGGAGAAGTCCAGAGAAAGTTAGGAATGACTAAAGAAAATGGTGGATTATGGAGCTGAACGACTGTTGTCGCTTCTGTAAAAAGAATTGAAAGATTGTTGATGTTTTCTCACATTCTTCACTCATCTGTGATAAAAGGAAATCTACACCTGTTGTTGTTCTTCTTCTATGGTTGTTTACGGTTGTTTCTCTACCAATCATCGCAGCGTCACTTTGTTAGTCCCGCCCTCTGACTCTATACTTCACTGTGATTGGTCGACCAGTTTCAGGGAAATCTAGACAAAAGTTACATTGAGTGAAACTAGGCTACTACGATAGAACATTAGATTTACTGATGCTAGGAGGAGCTAGTGTGGCTAGGCTACTACGATAGAACATTAGATTTACTGATGCTAGGAGGAGCTAGTGTGGCTAGGCTACTACAATAGAACATTAGATTCACTGATGCTAGGAGGAGCTAGTGTGGCTAGGCTACTACAATAGAACATTAGATTTACTGAAGCTAGGAGGAGCTAGTGTGGCTAGGCTACTACGATAGAACATTAGATTTACTGAAGCTAGGAGGAGCTAGTGTGGCTAGGCTACTACAATAGAACATTAGATTTACTGAAGCTAGGAGGAGCTAGTGTGGCTAGGCTACTACGATAGAACATTAGATTTACTGATGCTAGGAGGAGCTAGTGTGGCTAGGCTACTACGATAGAACATTAGATTTACTGATGCTAGGAGGAGCTAGTGTGGCTAGGCTACTACGATAGAACATTAGATTTACTGAAGCTAGGAGGAGCTAGTGTGGCTAGGCTACTACGATAGAACATTAGATTTACTGAAGCTAGGAGGAGCTAGTGTGGCTAGGCTACTACGATAGAACATTAGATTTACTGAAGCTAGGAGGAGCTAGTGTGGCTAGGACAGTGTGATGAGATATTTGGACTACAAATGAGAAAAATAAATTTGGAAATATTTACATTTTTTCCCATTGCTGTTCATAACACAACAATATGTTACATGCTTTTCCCACACACAAAACCATCATATGAAAAATGGAGACCTTACTATTGGGAGGAAATCTATTTTCAAACTAAATTGGTTTGATAAAGGTGTTTTGTATGTATTTGATCTCTCTGATGCCAATGGAATATTATTGGATTACAATAGATTTCTTCATATAAAGATCTTTCCTGTCATTTACAAGGAATTCAGTTCGGTTATTACGGCTGTCCCTAATGGACTGATCCATTTAATGAATAGTCACTTACAATTTCAAGAAAGTTTGTGGGTAGAATCCATTTTACTGCTAGATGGTATTGATGTCAGGATTCCAAATGCACTAATAATCATATGTGTCACATATTCTAACAAAAGAATCTATTACTGTATACATTTTGTATTAACAATGTCAAAATTGTGCACAATACTGTATATATGTAACAAATTTGTATCTCGAGACAGACAGACTTTATTGTCATTGTACAACAATGTACAATGATATTTGAGCATCTCCAGTCAGTACAACATGAAAACAATACATTAATAAAATAAATAATAATCAATAAGTAATAAAAGATGCAAGTAATAAATGAATAAAAACAATTACATTATATATATATATATATATATATATATATATATATATATATATATATATATATATATATATATATATATATATATATATATATATATATATATATATATATATATATATATATATATATATATATATTTGAAAAGTGCATAGCATCCTGGACCAAGTAAAATTCTAATTATATATATTGTATTATATAGTTTTATATCTGTGTATATATTTAATGCTTTACATTTGTTTTGCTGTATTTTGTTCATTTAAATAAAATAAAATAAAACCCTCTACAATACTACAGATGGGGTTTAGCCCATTGGGTCGACAGTCAAACAGTTCTTTACGTTTCACCAAAAATGCTTCGGGTCTATGAAATTTCCACAAATGCTGAAGATAACTAAGGCGTGCAAACGCTGTAAGCTTCTGGTTAAATAATAAGAATGAGTAATAACAATGGAGATGGAGTCCCTGCAGCATCTCTGCTCATGACCTAATTAAGTGTCCAAAGACGTGGACACTGAACATGAAAGGACTTCACCTTCTTTTTCATCTCTCTCCCACAGTGAAGGACCCCGACCAACCATAATAAAGCAGAGGCGTTTGGGCCAACTTGGCTACAGAGAATAAATGCTGTGATAAAATGACCACACACGGGCCTTTTTACTGCCGAGAGGATGAAGAGATGGATGCGTGGATGGATAATAAATGGATGGATGGATGGTGCAGAATAGGCAGACTGAAAGAAATTGTCCTGTAATTGTCAGGTCACAGGTCTGAAGGTTGCTGAGTCTTATCTCGGTTGAACACATTATTTGGTCGTCCTTATCCGAGGGGGGGTGGGGTGTGGGGTGTGGGGGGGTTGGGGGGCACAGTCACAGTCTCCACTCCCCATCACATCTGCCAACAGCTGAGACTGCAGCAGTTCATTCTCCCACTTTAATTGATCTTATTCTCATTGTATTCCTCTTCACTAAATAAAAGCGGCCTGCGTTTGGCGTGAGGCCCGCGTCCAAATTAAAGCCATGAATCCTGTCCATGTGCAGCAAAGGAAAAGAGACACAGCAACACAGAACCGGGTCCAAATCTGCACTTTAACAAATTAATGACCAATTTAAGCAATTGACAAGTAGGTGATGGAGATGGAGGCGCTGAGTGAAGATGGATGGATTGAGAAGGATAGATGCTCATGGATTGGACGAACTAAACACTGAGGAGACGGAGCAAACACAGAAGGAATTATCCTGGTGGCTCATCCAATTTTGTCAATCTGAGGACACATTCACTGTTAATGAATTGGCCCCAGAAGCAGCGACAGACACACAAAGGCCGGTGTTTTTGAACCAGCGTGGGAAACACCATTATTAAAAATTCATCACATGAAAGCATTTAGCAAATGACATCAATTTGAAGGACATTACATACACTACAGTGTGTGGATAAATGTATTAGGACACATTTGTTTTCTAACAAAGGTCCGGGATACAAAACAATAACGGTAAATGTCATAAAATAGTTTTACATTGGGACGTCAATGTGTTGTATTGGTTAGTTTGGTTTAAATTAGTGCTGTCAAACTATCACATTTTTAAATCAGATTAATCACAGGGTTGCTGCGGAATAATTTTAATCACAAACATTACACTGCTCTACAATTTATTTATTTCTTTAGAAAGTATCTGCTTCAGGACATTAAAGGAGTTAAAATCTTCCATATTTTAATAAAATGAATCAGAAAACAAATTACTTTAGTGCTGGTTAGCTTATGTTTTTAATACCGTATTTTCCGGACTATAAGGGGACTTTAGTTTTTACCAAAAACCACAGTGCGCCTTATATATGGATTCATTCTGCTTGTGTTTTGTGACTTGGAATTTTGACTTTATCTCATAATTTTGACTTTGTTTCTCATAATGTCCAATATTGAATCAGGGCTTCCCAGAGGTGTGACCAGAATGGCATGTGTGTGTGTGTGTGGGGGGGGGACGACGACACCATAATGAAGAAATAATTAAAACTATAAACTTTGCAGATATATGTTTGTTTGTTTTTTAAACCTCACCACCAGCATTTATTCTATCAATATAAGACACAAACAGATCATAAATCGTGGCCTTTTTTCTGGACAGTTTCTGGCAGTGTCCCCCCCCCCCCCCGTAGCCACGCCCCTGGTTCTTCCTCTCCATGATATTCATTGTTATGGAAAACATCATATTTGTGAAGCCTATATTTTTCAGGTTATTGCTTTAACACAGACATGTGGTGGTGGTTCATAATATCCACAAAAGTCCATCAGGGGATAGAAATATGATACTCTGCTTTAAAGGGTTCATTTCTCTCAACATTGATTTGGGTTTGTGTTCTGTTTTTTTTAACAATGATTTCAAATCTTCTACCTCTAAATGTCTAAAATAATTATTTTGCGCTGACTGTAAATAATATTTTTTTGCCACATTAACCGTCTTATTTTCTTCACGGTAAAGGAAGAAATATCTCTCATTAAACTTTAAGGAAATATTGATGTTTTTTTTGTCTCAAATCAGTTGGAACAGGACATCTTATAGCTGCAGACATGATGTGTTCTTATACTTTTGTCAATATAGTGTAGGGTTAGGCCGAAAAAAAAACAGAGCCAATTACTACAACTAGACCAGTGGGATGAAGGATTCAACTTCATCCCATGAGTGGAAATGAACACAGTGTTTAAATATCACACAAAACCACAGGGCTTCATTTTCAACACGCTCTTAAACACTAAGAGTTGGATTTACTTATGCTCTGCACCAGCACATCACCTCACTTTGGCTCTTTGCTGCCAATTCAGTTTTTAGTGACATGTAGGAATATGACAGTGTTATATTTTTTTCCCTATGATAAATTATGTGCACATAACAATACTTAACAATAACAATACTTATCTTATCTGAACTGATACTGCACAGCTATTATGCCAGTGTTAATGTAACACCCATAAAATAATAATAATAATAATAATAAAATACTAATACTAATACTAATAATAATAATAATTAGATCACTCAGACCTCAGTGAAGCAGCACCAGTCTGTGCTAACGCTAACACATTAAACAAACAAACAAACAAACATGAGGTAAAACATAAACTCCTTTGTGGAGGTAAACATGAATTACACTATAACGCTTTTCAAGGGCTGTGCACCTGCACATAGCAGCCACAAACACTGTCGAACAACTGATGAAAGTACTTTTCTAAGGTGCACAGCGGTTAGCAGTGACAACGCTAGCACATTGATCACTATTGAGAGAAAGTAGCTTCAAACAATTAGGAGGTGTGAGTTTTTGTTCAGTGACGGTTTTGTTATGTAAATAAATCACTCATTCAAACACATACTGTTTTGAGAAGAAACATGTTTTATGTTGTTGACCCCAGGAAACCTGCCGGGACTACTTTCCCTTTGACCAAAACCGGACCAGAACCAGGACACTGTCGGGGGTAAGTCAGTGTGGGTGCACCAGAGTAAAGGGGCGGAGTCAGAAGAGAGGGGCGGAGTCAGTGTGGGTGCACCAGAGTAAAGACACTGATGACAAACACATTCATCTGAAAAATACTGAACTGTCCCTTTAAGTTTTTGGCCTCGCTTCCACTGTTGTATTTGTATTTATACTTGCTTATGTATTTGTCATATTTTAAAGTGCAAAATAAACTAAACTAAACTAAGGACATAACGAGATGCTTTGATCTACAGTAATCCAGATTTGTGTAACGCCAATATTAACAACATCCTAATTCATTTAACAAAAGCATCAAACACAGAGTGGTTTTAAATCACTGTGGTGTTAATACAACACCAACACTGACACTGAATATTTAACACTCCCATATTCACTGTTTAAGGCCTTACTGTCAGTTCATTTGATGTATTTCCAGTTGAATTGTTGGAAGTACTCAACGATATCTGCAGATTTGTTACATAGTCCAACACGATTTGAGACCATAAAACTGTCAAAGGATGAAACAACACAATAACCAGAGTCACACTGTGTAATATGTCATTATTGAAGTTTTTCATTCTGTAGTAGGTATTCGAAGAGGGAAAAAAAGAAAATATAGGCTATTACTTGGATCCAAGAAAAAGAAATCAATGCCAAGACAAAAAAAGATATATAATTGTAATTGATTAAAAAAAAGATAATAATAATAATAATAATAATAATAATAATAATAATAATAATAATAATAATAATAATAATAATAATAATAAGAAGAAGAAGAAGAAGAAGAAGAAGAAGAAGAAGAAGAAGAAGAAGAAGAAGAAGAAGAAGAAGAAGAAGAAGAAAAGACAGTAATAATGCAATATGACACTTGAATACATGCTCTAAATGCTTTCTGGAAGAGCTTCTAAGAAGAGTTACTCATCTGCCATCTGAAAAACAGATGTGCCAAAATGTAAGAAATAAACACAAAAAAAAAAACTTCAAGTATATAACATGACAAAATTAAAAAGGGGAACATCACTGGCATGAAGGGAGGCTGTTTAACAGTGGATGTAAAAACGTAAAATCAGGAGGAGATGCCAAACTTCTTTTTTAGGTCTTGAGATGTTAAAGAAATCTAACGTTAAACTACATATTTATTCAAAATGTAGATGTTAAGGCTGTGATTGAAAAGCAGTCCAGTAAAATAAATAAATAAATAAATCAATGGTAAATGGACTGCACTTATGTTGTAGCCTAGGATCTAGTCTGTCCCCAGTGGCCGCAAATGGTATTTGCTACGGGGAGACAGACTAGACAGCCTCGGATCTGAAAATCCAAAATGTACCGGACCAATCAAATCACGAGGGGCGGGATTGGAGCCCGCCCTGCCTCATGACGACACAAATACGACACGTAATGTTGTAGTCGCAGAGACGTAGCAGCTAGCACACCAAAGAGAAGAAGAAGGCGTAGCTGCTAGCTAGCACACATTGCCGTAACACCAGTTGCTAGCTGCTAGACAACATGGATCATCACCAGGAACAACCATTGGAGCTGGCTTTGGCAGCAACGCTAGGTGATTTAAAATTACAGTTTTCCCTGCGAGAGGAGCAGAAAACGGCACTTAAGCTGTTTTTGGAAAAAAGGGACGTTGTCGGAGTTTTGCCCACCGGGTATGGCAAAAGTTTGATTTATCCAATAGCGTGGCGTTGTGTAAAGAGAAAACTTGACAGACAGCGGTTATCCCGCCCACAAATTGGCCTAGACTTTCTAGACTGCCCCCGTAGCAAATGCAGTTTGCGGCCACTGGGGACAGTCTAGATCCTAGGCTACTTATGTTGTGCTTTTTTCACATTCACCCATTAACACTAGAGCTGCATGAATATATTGTTTGAGCATCGACATCACAATGTACGTGTTGGTAATAGTCACATGACAGATCCTGTTAATGTAGGAAACAAATGAGCTCAACTCGTGATGATCAGTCCATCAGCATTTTTTGGATCCATCACCGATACTGATCATCGAAAAACTTTTCATTTAGGTATGGACAGTTACATCGAGGGCTGTAACTAACAAATATTTTTGTAATGGAGTATTCTGTCTGACCCTTTAACTCTATATGTACGAGTTATTCTAAATATTCAGAATTCTGAACAAACAATGGAGCAAAACAAAACAGAGAGTGAAACTAAAAGTAAACACTTTGTTTTTTCTATGGTTCACACTTGTTGTGATTTTCCTTTTTCCCTACTGTATCTTTATAAAATTTTGACTGTTTAATTGTTGTTTGGAATCAAACCAAGTCCCAGAAAACTTTGAACTGAATTTATTTAAGAGCCCAAAACAAAACCTGATGCAACAAAATCCAAAGAGTTGTTGATCAATGTGGTCCAGTTCACAGTCCATGTTCAACATGGACTGACTGGATAGACCAGTTAAAGGGTTAAAGTAGACCAGTTAAAGGGTTAAACTAGACCAGTTAAAGGGTTAAAGTAGACCAGTTAAAGGGTTAAAGTAGACCAGTTAAAGGGTTAAAGTAGATCAGTTAAAGGGTTAAACTAGACCAGTTAAAGGGTTAACGTAGATCAGTTAAAGGGTTAAAGTAGACCAGTTAAAGGGTTAAACTAGACCAGTTAAAGGGTTAAGGTAGATCAGTTAAAGGGTTAAACTAGACCAGTTAAAGGGTTAAAGTAGACCAGTTAAAGGGTTAAACTAGACCAGTTAAAGGGTTAAAGTAGAACAGTTAAAGGGTTAAACTAGACCAGTTAAAGGGTTAAAGTAGACCAGTTAAAGGGTTAAAGTAGACCAGTTAAAGGGTTAAAGTAGACCAGTTAAAGGGTTAAACTAGACCAGTTAAAGGGTTAAAGTAGATCAGTTAAAGGGTTAAACTAGACCAGTTAAAGGGTTAACGTAGATCAGTTAAAGGGTTAAACTAGACCAGTTAAAGGGTTAAACTAGACCAGTTAAAGGGTTAAAGTAGACCAGTTAAAGGGTTAAACTAGACCAGTTAAAGGGTTAAACTAGACCAGTTAAAGGGTTAAAGTAGATCAGTTAAAGGGTTAAACTAGACCAGTTAAAGGGTTAAACTAGATCAGTTAAAGGGTTAAACTAGACCAGTTAAAGGGTTAAACTAGATCAGTTAAAAAATGGGGACGAGAGAAGACTGAAGTGTTTTGAGTCATGTGTTCGTGCAGACACACACACTTGAATGTGTGAAGCAGTTGTAGCCTAATAATTACGCTACCTTGGTACATTTTCTAAAATAATTACAACACCTGAGGCTACATGCTAACATATGCTAGTATTCACCAGTTAGCAAAGTCAACTTTGACAAAGAGCTGTTGAAGTGTGGACGCGTTCGGTTGGGATGCTAATGCTATTTAGCCGTGGGCACACTGTTGTCTGCATTATAAAGGGTAAAATGGTCCCAAACTTCTACTATTAATGAATTAAGTATATTTAAAAAAGTACAGAAACAGTCAAGGTTAGATGGACCTGTTCTGTAGTGTGTTTGCAAGTTTTAAACGGTTGCTAATAATTTACGTTACGTGATTGTTTTTTTGATGGGCATATTCTTCCGATCGCCGGTCAGGCTTTTTTTTTTTTTTTTTTTTTTTTCGGCTGATTATGATCAGCAGCCGATCAATCGGTGGATGATACAATAATAGAGGTTTTATCAAAAATATGGATTAATGCCAGTTAGAAGTATCCAGTTGAAGAACATAAAGTTAAACCAGTAAAAAAAAAAAAAGAAAAAAAACCACAGACATGCAAAATATGCAAATGTTCTGCATGAAACACATACATGGTGTAAATGTGCAGCTCATCAGATATCCCCAGGTGCTTCCAGTCTCCTGCAAACAGGACTTCAACATCTATTTGTACTCACAGGTACATGAGTTGTCGCCAAGTGTGAGAAAAAAGATGAAAAAATGAGTTCTCTTTCAACGACGTAGAGCGTTTGTGATCGATTCCAAGTTGGCAGGGTTCACAGCGTGGACGTGAGACATCTGTTCATCTCAGAGTCCAGGAACATAAACCTGGAGCCAAATGGACTAATGAGGACAAATGTCCCTCCCCTCAGCCTCTTTAACTCATTAAAACTATGTGAGGTGGATTCAGTTTTACACACCAAAACATCATCCTTTTAATGAGAGGCCACAGAAACCTACACATTGTCTTTTTTAAACATTTAGAGTAAATGTAAAGAATGTTTTTTTAATTACTACTACTATTAAAAATGGAACCTCACATGATCTATTTGGCTGCTACCGTCACATGTTCATCTTGTTCTAAAGTTCATCAGTTTAACTCAGAGGTGTCCAACCCTGGTCATTATCAGTCTTCTGCAGAGCTGGATGACAGGCTGATCATCATGTGTTAAATAAACACCTAAACCATGCAGGACAGTGGACCAGGACTGGACACCCCTGGTCTAACTCCTACACCACACACCAGTCTTTGAACACACCAGCACCCCTGATTTCAATCGCCCTTTCATATTACTAATAAACATTTTCATCCAATTTTGTGCATTAAAATAATAAAATAAATACATTCCAGCACCAAAAGGTTAGAATTTACACGGTTCATTGATTGAAAGCTCCAGAGATGGATTCAAACTCAGTATAAACTGAAGTCAAGCTAATAATGACTTTTGGAATCGATCTGTCGTGAACTGTTTATTAAATCCAGGGTCCATGCTCCACCTTCCAAACCCCACCCCCTGTTAGACAGTATTGTCTGGGTGTCTCCACCCTAAACACATGGATCATCGGGACCAGTCTTTTGATTGGACCACCACCTGGTGATGGAGCTGGCCAACCTCAGTTCGGCTCAGTCTATCTCCTGGATGGAAACCTTCAAATATTTATGTGTGTGAATGTGAGTTTTGTGTCATTTCCCACTTCCTACTCCTACTTCCTGTTCCATTCTAAGGGATGTGAAGTGATTTGTGTTGAATGTGTCAGTCCGAGCGTGCTCTTGGATCGATCACAAGAATATGCACATTTGCTGACCTCTGAACCCTGATGCATCTCTGCTGGTCTATGACTTGGATCAGCTTCATTTTGAAAAGCAAACTTGTGAATAAAACTGTTAATAAAAATAAATGGTGCTGTTCAGAGTGTATCTATGCCAGTGCCAGATAAAAGATGCTTCTCTCTGTGGGAACAAATTAACCTAAAAGTCCATTTGGTCTCTTTAAACACAAACATAAAAAAGGTATTTTTAAAAATCTTCACTTTTGCCGGAGAATAGAATAGAATAGACTTTATTATCATTGCATACAAATTACAACTTAAACTGTACGTACTGTACGTACTGTATGTACTGTATGTACTGTACGTACTGTATGTAACTACGTCATGTACGTATCATCCCATTGGATATGAGGGAGATACCCATGATGCTTTTCGTGAGCATGGTGAAGATCTGGAACAGATCCTGGATTCTGGATCCCTTTGAAATGTATTCTCCATTTACCACAATGTACTGTAACATTTCCAAGTGATCCAGAATCCAGGATCTCTTCTGGATCATCTGGTTCCTTGTGACACTAACGATACGTCATGACATTTTCATCAAGATCCGTCCATAACTTTTTCAGTTATCTTGCTAACTAACAAACTCTGGCAAAAACATAACCCCCTTGGTGGACCTCTCTTCATTCGGAGGGGGGGGGCTGCCTTGGCGGAGGTTTGCGTTCTCAGTCCTTTTCTAGTTTATCATATATTTTGCATCATCTTTTATAAGGATTAGGAAAAGCACAGTAATGCTAACATTTAATTCCTGTCACAACCAGCTAACTCATAGTCTATTCTAGTCCTCCTCTATATTTAATGCATTGTGGACGTTTTACACATATTAATTAGAATAAATATAAACAGTGCATTAGTATGACACTACTTTGCTTCAGGGTTAGCTTTATATTTCCCAGGTTTCTAAATCATTTCCATAATGCATGGTACTAAAGTCTTAAGCCACCTTTGCTTTTGTTTTTGCAGGGATGTAATGAGCAGACCTGTCGTTCTCCCTCTCCTTATTATGATAACACAAAAATATGACACAGGAACAAGGAAAACTAACTGGCCTGAGTTAGTGGAGTGAAACTGGACTAAAACAGAAGAGCAGTCACTTCTCTATAACCTGCACAAAGTGTTCAACACATGATCATTTCAAACCCAAGTCTGATCTGAACTTAAGAGAGTGAGAAATGTATGTGATGAGTACAACCCAATAAAAATAAATAAAACTTAAATAAACCTTCTCCACATATATACTGTAAGCAGTCTAATGTTCTGTCCCATATGGATTTATTTTAAGGCCAATACTGATTTTTACAATCACACAACATCAGCCGTAGCTGAATACAGATATTTCTAAACTAATATTTGGGACTCTCACTGATTTTTATTTCTCTGTTAAATTATGACAAATGACAGAATTTTTTTTTAAAAGGAAACAACTATTGAACTAAAAAGTATATTAGAAAGGTAGAACAGGTAACATTTCATGTAATAAAACTTAACATTCGGATTAAAACAAAGTGTTCAGTGCATTCAGGTCAGTTCTTTGTGACAGCAGCACAGAGCGTTCAGTCATGTGTATCGTTCGTTTTTCAAAATAAAACCAAAAATAAGACAACAAAGAAACCAGTCTTTTTTTCTATTATTCATTTAAACACAAAATGAAAAAAATGCATCACTATCATTTTTTTTCATTTTGGTTTTTGGAAACAAATAATGAAGAAATGACTTATTTCTTCATTTTCTTATTTATGGTTTTATTTTGAAAAACTTATGAACGAACAATTAAACGGTAATATCCGATAGTGATGCAAGAAAAAAAACATAATTATGGACCTAATATCAGTTTATCATTAATGCAGTCATAGACAAAAGATCTGCCTACTTTTTCCTCCCAATATTTATGAGATTTTATGTATTTTATCATTTATTTTTCAAAGACTTTTCTTGTTAAATACATCATATAGTATTTATGCTCCTTCCAAAAGCTTTGGCTGTGACTGAAGAACTATCAGTAGACCTGAGTCCTGGCCTCATGTCAGTGTTCTGTGTCCATGGATCATTGGTTCTTAATAGAAGAGCGCTGCGGAGTCCAACTGCACTTAACTTAAAAAAATTAGTCTTGGCTTTCTTTCAGTTTGCTTTATTAAATACAGCCCATCAGCATCTTTTGGTAGGAGTGAGTGTCCACTATTAGCTGATTAAACAAACTGTATGTAGCAACATTTCCTAATTAATTAATATTAATGATCCAGTCCTGTTTACTTTTACATTTAAGTCGGCGCATTAAAAGTTTGCTGTAAGTGCAAGGATAACATTGAAAGTTACGACAGTTACCCTTTGCCCCCCGCCTTGGGCTCATGAGCAGGTGGTCACCCTACCTCACCCTAACCCTGGCTTTAATGGTACGGCCACATTCATGTGTCAAGATTACATTCAAAGTCAATGGAGAGATGAGTTTGGACACATATTCGCTGGTTGTTTTCAGATCATATTGGACTAAATGTGGCCCCCTGAACTAAAATGAGTTTGACACCCCTGATCTATAGAAAAGAAGAAGTGATATGAAAAAGCTCCAACAGGACCCAAAAATAAATGACTATAAAGGAGATGAGCATTCAAGAGAAACACTACCTGCATTCATTCTTTATCTGAACCCGCTTTATCCTCACTAGGGTCACGGGGGTCACTGGGGGCCTAATCCAGCTACAATGGGCGAAGGCGGGGTACACCCTGTATGAGACGCCAGTTCATGGCAGGGCTGAACATATATAGACAAACAATCACTCTCACATTCACACCTATGGCCAATTTCAGATTAACCAATTAACCTATCAGTGCATGTGTTTGGATGGTGGGAGGAAACCGGAGTGCCCGGCGAAAACCCACGCAGACACGGGGAGGACATGCAAACTCCACACAGAAAGGTCTGGTACGGGATTCGAACCAGGGTCCTTCTTACTGTGAGGCACGAGTGCTAACCACTGCACCGCCGTGCTAACCACTGCACCGCCGTGCTAACCACTGCACCGCCGTGCTAACCACTGCACCGCCGTGCTAACCACTGCACCGCCGTGCTAACCACTGCACCGCCGTGCTAACCACTGCACCGCCGTGCTAACCACTGCACCGCCGTGCTAACCACTGCACCGCCGTGCTAACCACTGCACCGCCGCGCTAACCACTGCACCACCGCGCTAACCACTGCACCACCGCGCTAACCACTGCACCACCGCGCTAACCACTGCACCACCGCGCTAACCACTGCACCACCGCGCTAACCACTGCACCACCGCGCTAACCACTGCACCACCGTGCTAACCACTGCACCACCGTGCCGCCCTACTACCTGCATATTTCATATATATTTCCCATTTTCCCAAAAGTGAGTTTAAAACTAACAGGTGGATCCTTCATCCCAACGTGTTTCACTTGTGTCACATTATGGCTGAAACAGTGACACAGGAGTTATTATCACCTCCAGATGTTCATGTAAAAATATGATGAGGAAGTGGAAGCCATTAAGGCAGCGATGAGGCTTTAGGGGCTTTAACTGAGGCAGAGCAGAGGCGGTTGATTCAAGGCGCCACCGTCAAGAGCCTGAAATGTGTTAGAATTTAAAATAACACCCGTGCAACATGCACTCATTCTGCACATACACACACAGAGCCTGAAGAAAGCTTTCACACACATTTGCATGATTACAATCCCAACAGGAGGTCGACTGAAGGTGGGTGTTAGTGTTCAGAGGTAGTTCTGAAGCTGACAACACATGAATCGACCAACACTGACCGACAGTGAATTATCCATAAGTGTTAAAGTCAGGGATGTCAGATGATTAATCACAAGGTTTATTAAAAGGTTAAACTAATCATGATTGAATATTAATTTTTAATCTATATATTGATTTTGTTTCATTTTGCATGAACAAAAAAAACTCAAAAAGAAGGAAATATATTTCACTTAACGATAGGTGAAGCATTAGCTTAGCGTTAGCAAAATCCCCGCCTACTGCGTTACAGGTGGGGTAGGAGATATTTTTTTGGAACATTTTTTTACCATATTGCTTGAAAACCTCTTCACAATCCCATATCACGCACTGGAATAGAATGTTTGCAAAAAAAAAAAAAAAAACAACAAATGTTTTAGTCCAGTCTAGAGGGTGGAACCAGAGGAAAACTGACCAATCATTTTACTGATCATCTTTACACTGATTGATTTGCTGATACATCCATCAAATATCAGCCCACTCCCACCCACCCTAACCCTCCCACGTGTTCACATACACAGCTATTCAATTGCCTTAATATTTTTTTTTAAATAGATTCATTGTAATAATGGATTAATCCACATTAATTTGTGAATTTTAACAGCCCTACTCAAATTAAATATTTTTCTTATAATTTTCACTCAAAGTCAGGAGTTCAATTTCCCACAGATACTCAATAATTGGTTTATCTCTATACAAAAGGACAAGCACACAATAAGGTGAATAAGGCCTGTTTTTGCTGATAGACACACATTAATCCACATGACTGAGTGACTCAGCAGACCCTTTACAACAGTACAATTATTATCTGGGGCGCAGTACTGTCTCACTGGGAAAGTCCTGCTCACACACAATCACAGCCATTATCAACTTAATGAGATGCTACAACATGAGCCAGAGGTTGTCCCCGTTCTTGGAAAAAGACTTGTGGGCAGCACCGTCATTACGCATAGTAAACCAGACTAATGACAGGATTTATACCAACGGATTTAACACTAGTAAGTTCCTGTTGGTACAAAAAGACCTGGCTTTTTATTGGTGTTTAAAGGAAAACTTCAGGGGTTTGTACAAAAGGGATAAGAAAACAAGCAGCCAACGACCTAGAATAAGAAGACGAAAAGCACAATGACACTCCTGTTCTTAGAAAAGCCTCTACTTTAAGTCCAGAAATGATCTTCACTGATGTAGAACTGCATCACAAGATGTCACAATAAAGGTGCATCACACGACCGGGTGTTATTCACCCGGATTTCTCGGCAGCAAACACTACCATATGGAAGGTGAATAAAACATCACAGATAGTCCAGCAGCATAGCAAAGATATTGTTCAAATCTGTATAGAAGCACATACATGGGGGGGGGGGGGGGGGGGGCACCTGCGGTCATTAAAAAAGAATTTTAATGACATTCCAGTTGTGGTCAGTCGGGTTGTTTGTTGTTTGAAATAAACATTAAAATAACCTGGTAATTTTAAATTATGTACAATTTTCTATTATTAATACAAACACTTTATTACAGGTTGTTTAGATGCTGCGTTAGCGTTGATAACATTTGAATGATGAAACAGAACAAACATATTTTATAAACATTTTAACATACAAACAATGACATGGTATTTTATCACAGAAATAAATGCAGGTATCTGAGTAAGGTCAAAGTTCATGTGAGGTTCATAAAGACCATTGACTACTTTTTAAATATGTGGGTAAAGAAGCGGGTCGGGTCCATCCTTTTCAAATATATTTCTTGTAGTCTGAGTCGTGGGCGGGCTAGTTAACCCTTGTGCGGTCCTTCGGGTCAAAGAGACCCGGTGGTTCACAAATGTACCTTTTTATACGTACTGTAGGATGCCATTGCTTACTACTGAAAACAGTAATATATCCTTGGGGGGTGGGGTGATGAGTCTATGGAACTGAACTTTGGAATCTGGGTTTTTAAGACCCGATTGTAGGACACAGCCAGTGTTCCTTTTACGAAGGACCGCACAAGGGTTAAAAGAAACAGTCAGTTGTGGGTCAAGAAGAGGCTGATTCACACACACACACACACACACACACACACACACACACACACTGTAGATATTCAAAAATTATCCATTTATATATGTGACATTAACGTATTTCTGTAATATATGCATTTTTGTCATTAGCTGCTCTTTAATACATAATGTCACCCAAATTATTTGCTAATATAATAACAGAACATGTGATCATTTAATAACCTATAGATTAAATACAAAACCATTAACGTGACAATTATCCAAAGTCCTATGTATGGACTTAAGCCCAAGTCCTAAGTATGTGCAGCCAGTTTTTTTTTTATAATTTTTTTAATCGCTCCTAGTAAATATCTTGATTGGCTCCACATCTAAATTTGTTCAGAATATGTAAATCTACAAGTGACCAAAGTGAACAATTGATTTGATAGTTGGGATTGAACCGGACAGTAAAGATGAGTGAATCTGGTTGAGAGAAATATGATCAATGTGTGAAACACCATCTCAAATCAAGGTCAATGTAACTTTATTTGTACCTGTAGTTACATTTGTTCTGCTGTAACAGGAGAGGTCATCAGCATTACGTAGCATTTAAACAAAACACTGACACAGAGGACATTATAAATATGCATGGGCGGGTTCTCATAGGAGCTCACTGATCTGGACTCAGATAAAAATAAATGGACTAAAAAAATAAATAATAAAATAAAATGTCAAACTGTATTCTCTAGAGGACTTCAGGATAGAGGTACAGAACCACCTAAAGCAGGACAAAGAGGAAAAAACTGGTTGTATCCCTGGACAATCAGACTGTCAAAGGGTTTAAACTGGATTTTTATGGATGTTTTAGACACTCACAGATTTCATTGGATGTTTATTTTATTAGATGTTCCATCATATACAGTGGTGGAAAGACGTTTTGGAACACCCCATGCATTTGTAAAATATTACATCAAAGGTGGGGTGGGAGATTTTTTTTGGAGCATTTTTTTTTTATATATTGCTTAAAAACCTCTTCACGATCCCATATCACAAACTGAAATAGAATGTCGTGTCTCGTCATCTGAACCCGCTTTATCCTCACAGGGGTCACAGGGGTCACAGGGGTCACTGGGGTCACTGGGGGTCTTATCCAGCTACAATGGATGAAGGCGGGGTACACCCTGTATGAGTCTCCAGTTCATCTCAGGGCTGAACATATATAGACAAACAATCACTGTCACATTAACACCTGTGGATAATTTAGATTAACCAGTTAACTAGTTAACTAGTTAACCTATCAGTGCATGTGTTTGGATGGTGGGAGGAAACTGGAGTACCTGGAGAAAACCCACGCAGACACAAGGAGAACATGTAAACTCCACAGAGAAAGGTCTGGTGTGGGAATAGAACCGACAACCTTCTGTCTGTGAGGCACCAGTGTTAACTACTGCACCACCCTGTTAACTACTGCACCACCCTGTTAACTACTGCACCACCCCAAAATAGAACATCTGCAAAAAAAATTTAAAAAAATACGTAAAAAAATAAATGTTTTAGTTCAGTCAAGAGTTTGTAACCATTGTACTTTTCATCTTTACACTGATTGGCTGCTGATACATCCATCAAATGTCAGTTCACTCCCACCCACCCCTCCCTCCTCCTTTTGCGCATTTACATAAACAGCTATGGCAGAAAAGACTTCAACCAGCAGCAAAACCAAAGTAAAAACTGTGTTTGAAAAAACTACGGCCATGAGGAAGAGGAGTAAGGACTACCCAGTTTCACTTTATAATCATTGTACAACAACAACAACAACAACAACAACAAACAAACCTATTCTATTCAGTTGAAGAATAAAGTGTTAAGAAAATGTCCCATCTGTGTCAAACTGCTGCCAACAGTAATACAGCCACTAATATTTAGCATAAAGGGCTAGAACTGTGCCAAAAGGCTCCAGATACAAACCATGGATATGGGATTTGTCTACCACGGGGTGGGTCTGTTTCTTACAGATAGGGTTAGGAGATCATCCACCCATGGGTGCTCCTCCACATCCAGAGGAGTCACCTGAGGTGGTTGATGTGGTGTGAAAGCCTCCCATTTTCAACCAGGAGGAGACCTGGTGGAGATCCAGGAAAGAATGGAGGGATTGGATCTGACCTTAGAACGCTTCTGTAGACCCCCCCCCCCCCCCCCCCCCCCAGAGGAACTAGAGGAGGTGGAGGGGTGGGGAGTCAGGGCTTCTCTAATTGGACTTCTGCGCCTGAGGAAGGACATGACAGTTGGACCCTGAGTGGAATATGCACTGATCTCGAGCACTGTTGACTCCCCCTCTGTGGGGTTAAAAGATATAAAAAATAAATAAATAAATAAATAAATAAATACATGAGTAAAATAAGTGAATGAATATAAAAATAAAATAAATAAAATAAAAAATAAGAGCAAAATGCAGACAACTTAGAAAAAGGAAAGAAAAAAAAGGGGGAAGAAGAAAAAAGGGAAAAAGAAGAAGGAAGGAAAAAAGAAAACAATAAACAACAAAAAAAACTCTATTTGTTACCTACTTTCCTATCTGCTCATTTGTTTTTAGTTGTTTTTTTTTTCTGTATATATGTCTATGTTTAGTACTTCAGTTATTGATTATTGTTATTGTTATTGTTATTGTTATTATTTTATTTATCATCATTTTTGTACTATGCACTATATTACTATAAGATGAATTTAGGTTATTGGGGAAGTGAAGAAGGGGTAGAATTAAATAAACTTATGCTTCATCCTACTCCTTTTCGGACATGTCATTGTTATTATTATTATTGTTGTATTGATTATTGTTGCACTTTGCACATGTTCGAAATAAATCATTCAAATCAAATCAAATCAAGGTATGATATGATTGTCTGTGTCATATACCGGCAGTGGATCCACTTCATGTATTCCATATACCTTGGTATATATATATATATATATATATATATATATATATATATATATATATATATATATATATACAGACCCCCCATAATCCTGGTGTTGGTTTATATTTTTAGATTCTGCTGTGAGTTTTTCCACTTCTTCGATGTTTGTACCATCTGACATGTAGCGTCACTTTGTTTTGTTCTAGTTTTACTGATGTAACACAGTCGCAGGCGTATGTTTAAGACTTTCCACATTTTCACTGGCAGTTCAGCCGACCACAGAGAAGACCTAGAACCATCCGTCCATTTTACAGGCAGGTTTACTTACATGAAAGTGTGAAAGGATAAAGTACAGATCAGTCAGTAGATGAACCAATAGAAGATGAAAAGACAGAACATTCAGACTTTAAGAGTAGACGTTCTCTGCTGTCTGAGGACATGGACACTTTTTAAACCTGAACTGAGTCTCAGTATCAGAGACACAATCAAACACCTATGATGCAACACACAACCTTAAATTTCATGAAAGTAAAGTTGTAAATGAATAAATGTTAATGGTTGTTTTATCAGCAGATTGTATAAATACTCTGAGGACATGGACAGATATTTCCACTTGTCCAACAACAAACATACGTTGCTTTTCCTTTGACCCTAAACTGACCCTCAGTTGCAGTAAAAGTTGTTGTGGTTTTTATGCTTTTCTTGCAATTCGGAAATGACAACTGCAATAAATAGTTACAATATTCAGTAAATGGGCTCTAAACATATGGACCCATTCGCATGTGATATGTGTTGTGGTAATTGCACTAATAAAATAATTGCCCTCATTCTTCATGGCGTATGCTGCTGTGTTTGTCTTGGGAAGTCACATAAGATATTTCTGTCCACCTTGGTTGCAATACATTTATCCCCACTTTTCTCAAAGCAGATCATGCCATGGTGGTCAGCATCTCTATTTACGACCGAGGCTATTATTTCGGCACATTCGCACGAGATAAACAAGGTCCATAATTTAGTGAATTAACAGATAGAACGTCTGATTCACCTTCAACTGAACATTGCAACAGTAGTATCTGGTTCATCCACAGTTCAGTTTTATCACTTCACTTTTAGACCATCTTCATTTTTGGTTTGTTTGTTGTTAGCTGTAGTTTAGTAGGCGGAGCCACATTGCCCAGTATCCTGCTTTTCGTACATTCAAGTCTGAAAGTAGACATTGACATTTGAGTGTGGGATGAGCGACTGGAGGCTTCACTTCACGGCTGTAATAATAATAATAATAATAATAATAATAATAATAATAATAAATAGAAAAGCACTCTGAGAGCGCGGACCTCTGCCAATCACTTCTTCCTGTTCACATATCCTGAAAATTTCATCAAAATCCGTCCATAAGTTTTCGAGCTATCTTGAACACAGACAAACAGATAAACGCTGGCAAAAACACAACCTCCTTGGCAGAGGTAATAATAATAATAATAATAATAATAATAATAATAATAATAATAATAATAATAATAATAATAATAATAATATATCATACTGGGTGTTGATTGGTGTGTCCTGCGTTAGCATGACACAAACCACTACAGTGGTAGACTGTCTGCTCCACCTGAAACTGGGTTTGACTAATTCCACCAGCAGTAACAACTGACACCTGTAGCATTAGCATTAGCATTATCATACTCAGAGATTCAAGTACACACTTCCAAAACAGCCCCAACTAATTATTATAGTCTTTCTTTCTGCTCCTTTACACTCATTTCACCCACTTCCACAACACATTAGGAGAAAACAATCTCATATTTTCTATGGCCTTTGCACGAGTTCATGTCAATGTAAAGAACGCGCAAACGTATTTGAACAGTAACGGTTATATACGCATCTTCTGACATGGATATTTATTTGTATGCACACAAACGGAGTCTGAGCCAGTGTTGTATTTTCAACCTTTTCATGAAAATCTGCCCGTTTCTGATGTTTAGGCATGAAGACAGCTTGTTTTTCCTGGACCGTGGGTTGGACATTTGATGAGAAACGGACCAGAAAACGGTGTTTGAAGGTTAATAACATGAGGTCAGATGCTGTCGCAGGCTGAAGCCTTATTTATAAAAAGGTTTCTTGTGTTAAATATGAGTCAGAATAAACCTGCACAGCCTGGCTCTGACAAAAGAAAAGGTAGTGACAGGACAGAGCCGACGGGCTTTAACAGTGGATTTTACTGGTTTTAACGAACCTGATGAAATACTTTTCCGTTGGAGAACTTTTGGAAAGTTAGGTCGGCTGCATTACTACATAAAAGGAATGAAAATAACCTGAAAACAAACATTAACCCACACAAACCCAATAATACTGACATTTTCTCTCTATTTAACCTTTCTTCATTGATCTATTTGTATTTATTGAAATATCACCCAATATATTTTTGCATTTTTTCTGTTTTACGATATCTAACTCGTTTATCTCATGAGTTTGACTTTTTATCTCAAGTTTGACTTCCAACCATCACCTATGGTCATGACTGAAAGAATGAGGTCACGGGTACAAGCAACCAAAATGAGTTTCCTTTCGCAGAGGGGCCGGGTTCAACCTGAGAGATAGGGTGAGAAGCTCGGACACCTGGGAGGAATTCCGAATAGAGCCGCTGCTCCTCCATGTCCAGAGGAACCAGCTGAGGTGGCTCTGGCACCTGGTGAGGATGCCTACCTGGACGCCTGGACCTCCAGGCCGACCCAGGACACACTGGAGGGATTATATCTCTGGGCTGGCCTGGGAACGCCTCGGGATTCCCCTGGAGGAGCTGGCTGAGGTGGCTGGGGTGAGGGAAGTCTGGGCTGAGGCTGCTGCCCCCACGACCCAGACCCAGATGAAGAGTATGAGTACGAGTTTGACTTTTTATCTCTTTTTTTTTAAAGGTTGATTCAACAGAAAAAGAGTCTGTTTTGTTCCATGTTACAACTCAACAAGGTTAGGTCTTATTGTGACTGTTTAGTTTCGTATAATGCTGCTTATATATATGAAAAAAACCTCAAAAATAAACTATTCATTGACAGTGTGGAAAATACAGTATTATTATTAGTTTATCTGATTTGAACGTTGCTACATGACATGCGAAGGAGGCTGTTCTAAATTCAACATTTTGATGGAATTGTGACAAGTCCTATTCTGCAGAAAATGGGAATAATTTGGTAGAAGTTGTAACCTGCTGAAGCAGCCTGTGACTCAGACAGTGTTCCTATTATTCTGTCTTCAGTCTCTTGTGTTGTTCATCATTTGTTCCTATAATCTGCATTTCTGCTTCTTAACCTCAGCCTTTGTTCGGAGTTCGGTCAAACCTTTCAGCGCCTTGAACCACAGCGACTAAATGACTAGAACTACTTAAAATAAGGAGCGGTTTCACTGTGCTGACCCTGGATAAATGCAGTCATTTGTGTGAAATAATAATGAGAACACTGGAGCTTCTTCTTTATGCAAATCTGAACTGAAGTTAATTAAGGATAAAATTGTTCGCTGGCTGATAATACTTTGTGTCATACACAGAAGTGCATGTGTTTAGTGGACTTAAAGGTGTGTTCTATTATGTAGCTGTTGTATCTTCAGTGCTCAGTCATTTAAAACCTCACCTTATAAAAATGCATAATGCCAAAAAACTTTTTAAAAATCCATCAAAACAAGGACAAATCGTTTCAAAAACAGCTTCTTCCCCAGAACCATCATCACAATGAACTGAAACAGGCATTAAAACACTCTAAATACACATTTCCAGGATGCTGTGCAATCCTTCTCTTTTGTAAAAAATAAATATTTTTTTACATATTTTTATATTGCACATAAAATACTTTTATCACAGACAATTTGATTTTTATGCTTTCATTTTCTCCTTTAAATATGTTGAGATCCTTAAATCTCAATGTTTAAGAATGTGATGTGACTTAAGTATATTCCATCTATCTGTCTGTCTGTCTGTAAGTCTGTCTGTCTGTCTATCCTACCCACACTAGACCCTCCTAGCAGATTTCCTTTTATCGCAGATGAGTGAAGAATGTGAGAAAACGTCAACAATCTTTAAATTCTTTTTACAGAAGCGACAACAGTCGTTCAGCTCCATAATCCACCATTTTGTTTAGTCATTCCTAACTTTCTCCAGACTCCTCCGTCAACTTTCTGGCGCTCTAACTACGTCATCCTAAAGATTACACTGATTGGTTGTAGTACCGTCCTATTACATACAGAGGATTTGAAAGACAACCTTTTAGCCCCGCCTCCTCTGACTATGAAGCACCACTAGACCCATACATGGAATGAACAGGGATAGCACTGCTAGGCTAATTTTTTTCTCTGGTACAGGAATGAATAAAATATTTAAGAAACTATGTAAAAAGTAAACATCTATATAGGTTAGATTTACAGTAATATTTATTACATTTTCTCACCATAATAGTCATTTTTCTAGGGGGACTGAAGTTCTGAGGTGTTCTCAAAAGTACCATATTCACTCTTGTAGCCTATGTTGTAATACTGTTACTTCAGATGAATACATGTAATGAATGGGGACAGTGCAACTAGGCTATTGTGACCTTTGACCTAGAATCTTCAATTTGTTTTCCTTCAAGGTTCTGATGTCTATCAACCTTTATCGTAGGGGGGCAATTATAACAACCTCCTGTAAACTTTGAGGGTATTTGCTGTTCAAATTTGTGGTTGGGTACTATCCAGCTTAGTATCGAATGATTACTGATGCATTCAATGTCATATTGCACCAAAAATGCAGCTTTGTTTCCACCCACTGCTGTGGTTTTACTTTAGTAAACATGCATTTCCTCTCTTTGACAAAAGAAATATTTTGCATCTTCAGACATCCTCAACCCACATTCTGCCTTTTCAAACAGTTGAGTGGTTGATCACATAATTGCAGTAATTGGTAAAGCACATTTCTGGTTGTGTTCGAGGGGCGTAGTAAATGCGAGCATTGGTGATAGAAAAGAGCTGGACTGTGAGTGGCGTTCAGTGTCAGACTTCGCCTCTTTAAAACAAAGCCTGCGGAGTCGTGCGTGACAAGCTGAAAGGAAGCGAGGGATGACGGCATGAACGAGTGTCAAAGAAAACAAGTGAGAGGCTGAGAGACGGCAAAATAGAGACACTGTAAATACAGAGAGAGAGAGAGAGAGAAGGGGCGAACGACAAAGCATTTGTACATGACTGGAAGTGTAACTGTGAGGAAGAGATGGAGAGAGTTCAGAGGAAAGAAAAGCAGAGAAAAGTGAAAAACGAGAAGAAGTTACAATAAAACTGAATGAATGAGTGAGATTCATGGTTTCATTGGTTGTTTTAGTTTCATTGGTTGTTTTAGTTTCATTGGTTGTTTTGGTTTCATTGGTTGTTTTGGTTTCATTGGTTGTTTTAGTTTCATTGGTTGTTTTAGTTTCATTGGTTGTTTTGGTTTCATTGGTTGTTTTAGTTTCATTGGTTGTTTTGGTTTCATTGGTTGTTTTGGTTTCATTGGTTGTTTTAGTTTCATTGGTTGTTTTAGTTTCATTGGTTGTTTTGGTTTCATTGGTTGTTTTGGTTTCATTGGTTGTTTTGGTTTCATTGGTTGTTTTAGTTTCATTGGTTGTTTTGGTTTCATTGGTTGTTTTAGTTTCATTGGTTGTTTTGGTTTCATTGGTTGTTTTGGTTTCATTGGTTGTTTTGGTTTCATTGGTTGTTTTGGTTTCATTGGTTGTTTTGGTTTCATTGGTTGTTTTAGTTTCATTGGTTGTTTTAGTTTCATTGGTTGTTTTGGTTTCATTGGTTGTTTTAGTTTCATTGGTTGTTTTAGTTTCATTGGTTGTTTTGGTTTCATTGGTTGTTTTGGTTTCATTGGTTGTTTTGGTTTCATTGGTTGTTTTGGTTTCATTGGTTGTTTTAGTTTCATTGGTTGTTTTGGTTTCATTGGTTGTTTTGGTTTCATTGGTTGTTTTGGTTTCATTGGTTGTTTTGGTTTCATTGGTTGTTTTGGTTTCATTGGTTGTTTTGGTTTCATTGGTTGTTTTAGTTTCATTGGTTGTTTTAGTTTCATTGGTTGTTTTGGTTTCATTGGTTGTGCAGCTGCTCCGTGACGTTTGGATGTTCATTAGTTCCAGCAGATGAAAGCGCAGCTCCATGACCAGCTCACCTGCTGAGAACGCCACCAGACTGACGTTAAAAAAAAACGCAGCTGCACAAAACAATCACCATCAGGACAGATTAGTGACATACAGCTACAATCAGCCAGTGTTACTGTCATTGATTACCTGTGTGTGTGTGTGTGTGTGTGTGTGTGTGCAGATTAACCCCTAAAGACCCTGTGTTACTTTCATGTTATTTCCCAAATGAATTTTTCGCTCTATTTAAGTGATTTATGACCGTTTTGTTTTTTCCAGTGGAGTTTAGTTTTATTTTCCTATATATTGACTGATCATGTTTCTACAGAAGGATGATATTATAAACTTATGTTCAGTGTCGACCCCTAATCAGTTTGACCACTTGCGCCATGACCACACAGCTGTTATTTATTTTTATCAGGGTTAAATCAAACATGTAATCACACTGTGGGGTGTTTTGCTCATATGGTTCAGACCTAACGTATCCTAACGTAACCACTGACAGTAGAAATACTGCCTCAGGGTTTAAAAGGCTCATATCTTCAGTTTCCTTTTTGCTCTTGGATGGTTTGGTGTTAAAGGTCCAGACCCTGACAGAAGTGGGCGTGTACTGTCCTGCAGCAGAAAAACCTCCTGCTCTGCACCGTCTACATCCTTCACCTTTTTCCTTTTTGTCACTAATGCTTCCTGACAGTGTCTGGCTGAAGGCCGTCCCACCATGTTCTGTCTGTTGCCCTCTTCTCACCTGTCTGTCACTTTGTTTCCAGCTCAATAGATGCACATGAATGGATTCCTCTGGACAGTTTGCACACTGTGGTTGCCGTAGCGACAGCTGTAAACACCTCTAAAAAGGATTGGACGTGAAACCAACTCTTTATCCTCGACTCAAAGGAGAATAAAGTCGTTACACTGGAAAAAAAAGGTTTGATTTTTGGATTTTTAATCTGTAAAGACCCTGTTGAGCCACATTTTGTAATAAATGTCCAAAATGTAATAACTTTTTTCATTTCATTTACACTACTTAGTGCCAACAAAACATAAATTATTAAAAAAATTCTGTCGAGTCCTCCTCCTCCTCCTCCTCCTCCTCCTCCTCCTCCTCGTATGTTCTTCCTCCTCCTCCTCCTCGTATGTTCTTCCTCCTCCTCCTCCTCGTATGTTCTTCCTCCCTCCTCCTCCTCCTCGTATGTTCTTCCTCCCTCCTCCTCGTATGTTCTTCCTCCCTCCACCACTCTACATCTGTGTGTGATTGACAGGCTGTATGTCTGTCCACTCATGCGTCTCCTCTTCCTCCTCAGGGATGAAGAGTTGGAGGGTGAGTGTTATTAGTAGTTAATGATGTCAGCGCTGTCACTCAGACTGGAGCTTTTGCACAGGCTTCTGGGTGGACAGGCCCGTTCATCTATCATTCACTGGTCTACAGTCAAATGCTTCCAGAATAAAACTAATGAAATGTCCCCACATGTATGTTAGTGATAAAGAAAGTTAAAGAGTCTTAAATGATGGTTGGATCAGAGGTGGAAAGTGACTCAGCAAAAGTACTTCATTACTGTACTTAAGTAGATTTATTTAGGTATCTGTACTATTAATTTTCTGGTAACTTTTTACTTTTACTCCCTACATTTTATCTGTACTTTATACTCTTTATAGTTATATACATATCTGTACTTTATACTCTTTATAGTTATATACATATCTGTATTTTATACTCTTTATAGTTATATACATATCTGTACTTTATACTCTTTATAGTTATATACATATCTGTACTTTATACTCTTTATAGTTATATACATATCTGTACTTTATACTCTTTACATTCTCAGAATAGATGTGTTACTTTTTCAACCTAAACAGGTGTGATGGTAATTTTAAAAAAGTAAGTAGCTTCAGAGAGAAAATCAGTAGAGGAGAGAAACTGGGACTTTATATATAAGTTATTTTATCTCACAACTGAGTTTTTCTCTTAATATAATGTATTTTTTATCTCATATTTTAAACTTTTTTTTTAATCTCATGATGACTTTTTGTTTCAGTTGTGACCCCACCCCAATTTTTCCTAAATTTCCTGCCTAAAACATACAACTGAATAACTGTGACTTGATCAAACACATCAATTAAACAGTAACTCACTTTTAAAGGCTTTATTTTAGATTCTTTTGAAACTTTTCAGATTTTTCCTGGTAAAGTCATTATTAAAAAACAGTTTTAAGATTTTGACACAGTCATATTACACAAGTGTTATATATACATATATATATATACATTACATGATAATAGCATATTTTTACACTAATAAAATATTTTTCACACTTTTTGCATTTTAAGTGGTTGTCTTTGTTATGACAAGATCATTTTCCATTTGACAGATATTTTGTGTTATAACCAAAGGGTTTTTTGTCTTTTTTAAAAATAGTTTTTTTGTCTGTTTTTAGTTTGAATTGAATGACCCACTTCTGATTTATGGCTTGTTCTATTTCCTGGAAATATTTCCATGTGTAACGTGTCCAAGTAGGCGAGGAGGAAGTGAAGTAATGATTCTGTCAGATGATCAATAGGTGAAGATTCAACACGACATGAAGTGTAACCTGCATCGACTCACATAACCCAGAACGGGGGATGATGTACGGGTTTCCATGGTAACAGCCCTCTGTACAGTTTGGAGGTGATGAACTTCAGCGTTTTAACCCATTAAAGACCCAGGGCTACTTTTATGGCAGTTTCATCTTCGATATTTAACTGTTGAACCTTTTTTTTTTTTTTTTTTAAATCACTATTTTTTATTTAAAATATATCATTTTATATTATCAGCTGACTTACTGATCATGTAGACTTTCATAAAAACTCAAAGTTGAGGGTTATTGTATAAAAAAAACAGTGGAAATTGAAGAAGTAAAATATTCAACTAAATATATAAATAAGTGAACATAAAGAAAGTGTTTCCATATTCTGTTACTGATCAAACATGAGTTTTACTGGTCAATCAATGTTTATTCATTATATTGCTTATTTTCTACCGTTTTGTAAATTTTCTTATTAGCTTTTATTCATTTTGTTAATTTCTTTTTATTATATTTGTTTTTGTTCATTTTCTTGCCTCATTTTTTTAAAGGCCACTTTAGACCATTTTTGGTTTTTTTTTTTCCACATTATTTATTACTTTGTCTTTTTTTGTGTGTGTTAGTTAACTTTGGTTCATTTAATCCACAGTCATTTCAGTTTGTATTCATTTTATTGCTTATTTTCTACTATTTTGTTAATTTTATTATTGGCTTTTGTTCATTTTATTGATATCCTTTATTATTTTATTTGCTTGTGTTCATTTTCTGACATTTTGTTCTTACTTTTGTTTCATTTGTGGATTATTTTGTTAATGTTATCAATTATTTAATTTGATTTATGTGTAATTTTTCTCATTTTATTCATTAATTTCTTTTTTCCCCCCATTCTGTTGTTTTGACAGCCCTGGTTAAAATGCATAATTACATTTTAAAACAGTCAAATATCACTCCTTTAAATGGTCCCTTATGTAATATTTGCATCAGCTGGTCTAATGTAAAGGTGAAACGCTTCACGTTGTAGAAAACACAGTCGTCACCTTTCGACAGATTGACGACTCCATTTTTACACATGAGAGCCCCGCCCCCCTGCTGAGGTGTCACACGCCCGGATGGCACCCAACACGCTATGTGTCCCACAGGCCCACCCACATACCACCACTGGGCCCAGGCCAGGAACGGCGCCGCCAGCTGTCCTGCTATTGGCTGCCGTCCCTGAGGCGGAGCGAATGAGACGCATGAACATTTAACACAGAAACAGAGTAGAACAAAGATCAGGTTTAATGTAGTGTTAAAATATGGAGAACAATAATAATAATAATAATAATAATAATAACACTGGGTTCCTGTGGATCCTTGAAAAGTCTTAAAAAGCATTGAATTCATTGTTTTAAAAATAAGGCCCTAATTTCCTCCACCAAGGAGGTATTAAATTCAGGTCCATTTGTCTGTCTTTAGATAATGGGTCAAGGAAGAACCCATTAGATTTTGAGCAATGAAGGTCAAAGGTCAAAGTCACAGTAAAGGTCAACATATAAAACATATCAGTGGTAACATCTCAGGATTCAGACAAGATAGAATCTGGTGGGTTTTTTTTCATTCACATGGTCTGACCCTAACCTTTGACCCTTAACCTTCAGACATCAGATGGGTCAACACGTCATGTGTTGGCGTCATATGACGATATATGAAGCCTTGGCGGCGGTTTGCTGTCTCTGACTTGTCATGAAATCGAATTTTCAAAAGTCTTAAAAATGTTTACACATTAGTAAGATTTGTGTTAGTTTGAAATAAAAAAGTATTTGGTAACATTTAGTCTGTCTATATTATAAAAATAATTTAGGGTGAGTAGAACATGAGGACACATCATTCTATTGGTCTAGTATTCCTTTTTTACAAGTGTGTGTTTATATGGTGTGTGTGTGTGTGTGTGTGTGTGTGTGTGTGTGTGTGTGTGTGTTATATTATATATTGAAATTGTCAAAGTTATGATTGTTGATGCAAATGGTTCATTAATGTAGCATCAACTGGACCAAAAAATTATGTTCTATTTAAAATAAACATTTGGGTAAAACTGCCCCCAGGTAATTCATGTGGTGTTTTTTTTTTCCTTTTCAATTTTGGTTCATTGTCGGCTTGTTCTTAAATTTAATTTCAAACACATTGAAAAAAGTCTTAAAAAGTCTTGAATTTAACTTGACCTGAGCTGTAGGAACCCTGTAATAATAATAAATAAATAAATAAATAAATAATAATAATAATAATAATAATAATAATAATAATAATAATAATAATAATAATAATAATAATAATAATAATAATAATAATAATAATAATAATATAATACTGGTCTTCAGTCAAATGCTTCCAGAATAAAACTAATGAAATGTTCCAACAAGTGTGTTAGTAAGTGGTTGGATCAAGTCTGGGCTCAGAATGTGAAATAGTTTGAATGAACAGTAGAATAGTTTTTAGTCCAAAGGAATATTGGTGTCAGATCTACCAGATCTACCAGATCTGTCTGCACATTATGATCCATTCACTTTACAGGTTCTTTCCATGGTCCAGGTCCACAATGAGGCTCCAGAAACCATGGGTTAGTTTCAGAGCTCGTTGGTTTAAATCCATGAACAGATGTTTGAGTCTTTTGAGAATAAATCCGGTATCTGCCGAGGCCCGGGGGCAGAGGTCAGAGGTCACATGATCTTACTGTGTTAGGATAAATGTTTACATCTTTTATATGATTAGAGCCCAGACTGGACGTGGACGCTGACAACAGCGCATGTGAAGCAGCAGATGGAAACCCAGGCCCACATCTGCCGCTAACACATGCTAAAGCTAAAGTGTAGTTAACGGAGGCGGCTCACATACAGCGCACACCTAAGCCTCCTACCCAGGACTCACATGAATCAGACTGGTCGTCCACAAACCCAGGACGCTGTAGTTTGTTTTGACGTGTCCTTCAGTTTGTTTAAGGAGTCAAAGGTTCTGCTCAGCATCGACTTCCTGTTCCAGAGCCACAACTAATTAATTCACTTCTGCCTGGTGGAGCCGATACCACCGCCCGTCAATGACTGTGAACTCTAGTGTTTGTACCGAGTGGAGACAAAGAACGACAGGAAAAGAAAGAATTTTAAAAAATAAAAATATAAAGTTAGTGTTTGGTGGAAGAAGGACGGAGTGAGAAGAAGAAAATGAGCACGAATAAAAAATCGTGCCATCCATCAAAAAACATGTGTTTTGGTTTTTTTTGCTTAATTCAATAAATTAAATCCACCAATGGAACAAATTAAAATGATTTAGCTTAAATCAGATTTTTCAGATTTTCTAAAAATCACTTCTTTTATCTGACTGAAAAGTTCCTCTTAAGGTGATAAATAATTTGCAACACATTTATTTATTGTACGCATGCATTTCCAATTTTAATAACTAAATGAAGATACATTTAAGGAGTTATTTAATGATGCATTTAATTATTTATTTATTTTAATTGGGCATTCCTGACACTTCATATTATATATATATATATATATACATATATATATATATATATATATATATATATATATACATATATATATACATATATATATATATATATATATATATATATATATATATATATATACATATATATATATATATATATATATAAATAATATAGTGTTATTTTTATTTATTGTCCATATAAAAACACTTCAGCTGTAATTCTGTTATATTTATTATTATATTGTAGTGTGTGTGTGTGTGTGTGTGTGTGTGTGTGTGTGTGTATGTGTGTGTGTGTGTATGTGTAAATGGTGCTGATGCAAAACTAATTTAAACTGCAGGGTTGTATTTACTTATTTGTTTGTTTGTTTATCTGAACAGGTCCAAACCAAACCCATACAAACATCAGACATAATACATGATGTCGTTAATCACATAAAAGTTCATTCTTTCAGATGTGGGATGATGCGTTTACTGTCATGTCAAACAGATTAGAGTTCACAGAAACAACATCTGTTCACTGACTTAGTTTGACCAAGACTTTCACTGTCATTCAATTCTCAGGCTCCGCCCACAATAATGTCTGACCTAAAGTGTTGGTAAAAACCTTTATGGATGACTGTTCCACATCAGGCAAATGTTGCATAAGGTCATTGAAAGAGGAAAAACATACATAAGATATTAACCTTTAAAGACCAAAGACCTTCATGTTAGAGATTTAATGATAGCGTGTGTTTTAGGCAGAAATAAATCCCTTAAAATGAACTTTTCCAAAGTCTTAGCACCCCCCCCCCCCATTAAGTCTGCCTCAAATCCTTTATTTTTTTCCCTACTGTGACCCATATGATCTGTTACACATTAAAACGACATTAACGATCAATCAAAGGATGAAGCTGTTGACAAAGTAAATCCGTACATTTGTTTCTTTGGTCCCTGCTGTTACTTTTACTTTTTGGTTGTTTTCCTCCATCTGGCTGATGACTCAAACAGAATTATGGGAAATGTCTTCTACTCCTCTGTTCATAGACATACAGACAGACAGACAGACAGATGGATACTAGGTGGGTTTACATGGGAGTTTTTATGCTGTTTAATTCGGCACTGTGGCTCAGCTGTTAGCGCTCTTGCCTCACAGGTTGGACCCAGGTGGCTCTTCTTCTGCACTCCCACCAGGGATTGGCTTGTTTTTTTTTCCAGGCGACAGTGGGGTCAGGACCGGGGTCAGACATCGGACGCTGCTCATGGTTAAAGCTACAAAAACTAACACAGACACCGCTGTTAATAGACACGCCCCCCCCCCCCCACCACAGCTATGAGCAGCAGTCATGTTAATGTGAACAGTGTTTAGGGTGTGTGGATAACTTCTTCTTCCAAACACTGAACACTGTTTAATAATTTATCAATGCCCACACTCACACATCCAAGCGCAGCGCCGCAGGGCTGTGCTGTGGCGGCGTGTCAGCGTGACTGAGTGTTTTGTTTTGTGGCTGTGGTGGTGCGTTCCTTATCTGGGCGCCTGCCTGCTCTGTGCTCTGGCTGCTGGTCCTGATAACAGCTGACGGTCCGCCATGACGGGCTCTGGCGTCCCCTTTTAAAAACATCCACACTGAGGCTCAGTCCACTGTGGTTTAGAGGGATATGGGGAAGGGGGCGGAGCCAGGAAGTGGACTATGGTTTATACAGTGGACACCTCAGTACGAGTGACAAACAGAAGGTTTTACATGTGATCACATGATCATGTGGGTATGGTCAGGTATGGTCTTAAAGAGGGCCTTCCTTTCTTCTACCTACATACCAGTGATGCGCGGGCTGACCCAAAGTGAGCGGGTGCACGTGGTCATCCGCAGTTACGGGTCATTAAAAATATTTTTAATGATGTTCGGGTTGCAGTCGGTCGGGTCATTTGTCATTTGAGATAAACATTAAAATAACCTGGTGAATACGCTTCATTAACTGAATGTCCGTCAAGGTGACGTCCATCATGGTCAGTATCGTACAGTATGGAAGGAGAGAGAGAGGAAGGTGAGTTAAGGAGAGTGGAAGCTCCAGTAACAGAAAAAAAGGAAGGTTTGGGACACATTCACTGAGATTTGTAAAGATCCAGTGTTTTCTTTTCTGTGGAAACTGGGTTCAAATGTCTCTTTGGGTGTAACAGGTTATCGACCCCAATGACATCGGATTTTAACACGAAAATAAATTCAGGTATGTGAGTAAGGTCAAAGGTCATGTGATGTTCATAAAGACCATTGATTAAATTTTTTAAATGTGGGTCGAGAAGCGGGTCGGGTCCGTTCTCTTCAAATATATTTATTGCAGTACAAGCTGTGGGCGGGTTAGTTAAAAAAAAGTGGTCGTTTATACATCGACCCGCACATCACTGCTACCTACCCATCTATCTATCTATACTGTAAACCCGAATAAGTTAGCAGAAGTAAAAAAATTTAAGGTAATCGATTGCCTCAATTATTTTCAGTTGATGAAACTTAACATATAGATGCCTATTAAAGTATACTTAACTAAAACATTACTTCTGTCTGTCCTACTGGGAGACCAAGACTGGGTTCAGTGTCTTTGTCCAAGGACACTTGGACATGTGGACACTTGGACATGTGGACAGCCAGAGCAGGGACGTGAACCTCTGACCCTTCAGTCATTGGACGACCCGCTCTACCAACTGAACCACAGCCGCCCCTGAATAAAACTACTGTGTTTTATGAGGGTCATTTTTTGCTGTGATAGATATTGGTGGTTATTTAGAGTATTCTGAAATTATATTTCATCATCTTCTACATCAGTTAAGTTTATTTTCATCCTTATTTGAAACAATTGAAATAACAGAACAATATTATTCTCAACATTTAATGACTTAATTCCACTCAGTTGAACCTTATATGTTGGTAAGTTCTGTTCATTTATATCCACAATAGTTTCCTTTAATAAAAAAAAAGTATTAGTTGGAAGAACATGTTACAGCAACTGAATACATTTGAGTAGAAATATTTATGAAACTTTGAGTATTCACAACTGAATTTATTTAATTATTCTGAACGTTTGGGTTTACAGTGTATCTATCTAGCCATGGGGAGCTTAAGGCTCCGCCCCCTCCAGTAGGCTCATGGGGCCTGATATCAGAAAATTAATGAATGGTATTCAATGGTAAATAAACTTAAATGGTATCTGGTTTGTTATGTGACCTGAATCACACACATGTTGTAGCTCATAATAAATGATAATTATTGATGTTTCATCTGCTTCTGTTAATGAACGACTGATTCATCTGTGAATAAAACAAAATCCTGTATCTTTTTTTCCCTTTGCAACAAATGAGGAGGAAGTTATAAGTGTTGCTCTCAATTGTAAAAGCAAGTCTTCTAAAGATTGCCATGACATAGATATGGAACTTGTAAAAAAGGTTATTTCAAGTATTGCTGAGCCTTTCACATATATATGTAATTTGTCTTTTCTGTCTGGTCGTTTTCCCCAGAAAATGAAAATTGCCAAAGTGTTACCGCTATTTAAGGATGGATGTAAACACATATTCTCAAACTACAGGCCAATTTCACTTTTACCTCAATTCCCCAAAATACTTGAAAAACTATTTAACTCCCGCCTGGAAAGTTTCTTGGTAAAACACAATATAATAAATGAAGGTCAGTATGGGTTTTGTGAGAAACGAACCACATCAATGGCAATTCTTGACGCAGTTGAAAAAATCACTAATGCTCTAGACAATAAAAAATATATAGCAGGTATTTTCATTGATCTCAAAAAAGCATTCGACACAATCAATCACCAAATCTTATTCAGGAAGCTAGACCACTATGGCATTCGTGGAGTGGCGGGTGAATGGTTACAGAGTTACTTAACAAATAGAGCTCAGTATGTCACAATAGGGCAAAATACATCTGATTATCTTGACATTACCTGTGGAGTCCCCCAGGGGTCAGTGTTGGGGCCTAAACTATTCAATATTTACATAAACGATATTTTTGATGCATCACAATCCTTAGAACTCATTCTCTTTGCAGACGATACTACAATTCTTTGCTCTGGTGACAGTCATAGCAATCTGGAGGCTACGGTGAATGAGGAAATGACTAAGATAAAAAAGTGGTTGGACACAAATAAACTTTCTTTAAACCTAAAAAAAACAAAATCCATGGTGTTTGGTAATTTTAGCCCCGAGTTTGAATTTAAATTAGTCATCGATGATGTCCAAATTGAAACTGTCAATGAGAATGCATTCCTCGGAGTGCAAATAGATGATAAACTATCATGGAAAGTCCACATCAGACACACAAAAAAGAACATTTCTAAAAGTCTATCAATCATAAATAAAGTTAAGTTTTACTTGGATGAAAATTCTCTCCGAATGTTATACTGCACGCTAGTACTTCCCCACTTCATGTATTGTGTTGAAGTATGGGGGAATACTTATCAGTATACAATTGATCCATTAATTAAGTTACAAAAACAGGTTGTGCGAATTATAAACAAGGTGGGATTTCTGGATCATACTAATCATTTGTTTATTCACTCACAATTGCTTAAGTTTCCTGAGCGTGTAGAATACAGCACCCTAATCATCATATATAAAGCACATAATATTTTGCCACTCAACCTGCAAAAATTTTATACAAAAAGAGAATACACTCATAAACTGAGAGGAGAATTTCAAACTCCCTCGTGCTCGAACCAAGCGTAAACAATTTTGTGTGTCTGTCTGTGGAGTAAAATCTTGGAATAAACTAGCAACCAGTTTCAAGCAATGTCATAATATTCATCAATTCAAACGGTTATATAAATCCACGGCCCTATCTATGTATGAAGTCAGTATGTTCTAAATAATTTTGTTTTGTATTACTGCTTGTATTGTCAAATTCGGAATTTCATTTTTTTTTCCTATATATGTATATGTATATGTATATGTATATGTATATGTATATGTATGTGTGTGTGTATGTGTGTGCATGTAAATATATGTGTATGTGTACGTGTATGTGTGTACATATGTTTGTACATACATGTATATACATTATTGCATTACACATGATGTACAGTAAGTTCTGCTCTACAAATTGTTTTGTTCTGTCATGTGTCGGAATACACAGAAGTTAAAATAGATCATTTGACAGAAATTGTATAAAAGGGGGTGGGATTAAATAAGTTCTCTTCCTCCCACTCCTTTTCAGGTACTTTTTTTTTCTACATTTTTTGAAATTTGGAGTTTGTAAATTTGAGTTTGTAACTATATATATATATATATATATATATATATTTATTTTTTTCTCTTTTTTCAAAAGATGTATGCTATATCTATGGCTATGCTTGATGTATTTCACCTGAAATAAAAATAAAAATAATCAAATCAAATAAAACCTGTTCATAATTTAAACTACACACCTGGAGAACATGTGACGTCACCACAGACTCCACAGCTGAGTGGAGTGTGACGTCACATCCTCCACTCACTGTAGTCTCTTACTAAGCCACGTCAGGTGGTCTGTCTGACACATCAAATATTTATTATTAATCACTATCATATGTGAATTTCTGAGCACTTGACTCGCTCCATTCACTCCCATTCAAAGATTTTGCGAACTGAGCACTCATGGACTGGAAGGGGTGTGACTTCGCCTCTCCAATCCACCCATTCATCCATCCATCCACCCATCCATCCATCCACCCATTCATCCATCCATCCGTCCATCCATCCATCCATCCATCCATCCACAGTTGAAGGCTGGCTCTTCTGATCCATCTTACCCCAGTGTTGTCAGTTCAAATACTTGAATCATAATAATAATAATAATAATAATAATAATAATATATGATTGTATATCTACAGCACTTTTTTTGCCACTCAAAGTGCTTTACATTAGTGAACCCCTCTGACCACCACCACACATTTATATACATCCATTCATCAGTATGTTCTATTTTTTTTAATACAATGTAATCTTTTTTTTTTTAGATCTTTTTTTTTTTTTTTTCTTGCCGAGAAGGAGGGTCTAAAGACAGGAGATGCTTAGGACTTCATCTATTTCTGTGATTGATTGTTCTTTCCAATCAACCTTGTAAAAGCCCTGTGAGATGACATTGTTGTGATTTGGGGCTCTATAAATGAAATAGAATTTAATTTAATTGAACTTAGACAAACTTTATTGTCATATAAGTGTGTACAAACTGTATACAGAATGACATTTTGTTGCATTTAAGCTCAGGACAAAAATCTAATGTAAAATGTTAAGATATATAGAAAATTAATGATAAAATACTGCATCAGAGTTATTAAAATGTCTGTACATGTGTGTACAAAATACAGCAGTGATTTAAACTGAGCAACGGGAATGAAAATCTCACTGTTGTTCTTGGTGCATTTCTTGTAATACTGGTTGTGTTTGTGTGAATCAATGGCAGTGTTTCCACTCTTTGCCTCTAGAGCAGCTGCTTCATTACACTAAAACGTTTGTGAAGCTGCATCTGCATCACCTCTACGTGATGCTGAGTCGCAGCGTGTTGCTCACGTGTTGGCGTTCACATCAGCGGTGCGTCGCTGCTGCAGCCTGCCCTACTTTCAGCAAGGAGTCCACAATGAAACCTGATCAATACCATCTTATTTCATCATGAATCTAAGCTGCGATGTTCACTCAATGTCAGATGACTAATGTTAGATCATGCATCAGAATGTTTACTCTGGAAAGATGTGGAAAATATCATTAAATATAACTGACAATACGTTGGCTATTGGAGCTTGTGTGTATTTTCATCATCAGATATGACCCTTTTGGATATTCAGATGCTCCTTCTTATATAATAAAGCCAAAAAAATAATAAAATAAGCAGCCTAATGAACAAAATGAATAAATAAAATGAGAAAAAAAAGAATACATACACAAAACATAAATAACATTGACACAATAAACCACAAACTAAATGAAAGTGGGGGAAAAATGGCAAGAAAATGAACAAAAAATAAAATGATAAATGAAATTAGGAAAGTGAATAAAAGTAAAGTAGAAAATATACAAAATCTGAAGTAGCATTAGCATCTACAAGAGAAGACGGTGCTACAGTAGCTGCTGCACAAACTGGAAAAACTGTTGGATCAAACTGGTTCATGTGTCTCTGTGGAAATGAAGCCTCTTTTTTTCTGCACGTTTTTAGAACAAGCAACAGCACGAAACCTAGCTGGATGTTACTCTGGAAAAGCTAAACACACACAGAGCAAGAGGGGAGGGGGGAGTTTTTAATTTAATTATTTTTAATTCAGTTACTTAAAATTTTATTGAAATGATCATTTTCAGATAAATTACAGACTACTAGCCAAATGAAACTTTGGTTTCACACCTGCTACAAAATTATGGAAAAACACCCTGAATACATGAGAGGCGGAGGTTTGAAACACTCCTCAGGACCTTTGAAGATTTAAAAAAAATGCTGCTCATTGTAATGATAATGAAGAAGTGCATGAGCCAGTTCAGTAAAATATGGTTTGATTGATGTGTTTTTAATAACAACGGAGCCGTGGGGTGACGGATGAATCCACATGAGGCTTTAGTTGCACAGTTGTCATATTGGTATGTTTGTGTTTTTGTGCGGTTTGTTGATGATAAACCCTACCTTAACCTCTTCCCAGCCTTAGGTCCTTGTCCCTGCACATAGATGACATTATTTTAATAAAACCTACAGTATATATACAGTGCCCACATTAACGCACCTGCACTTGTCACAGATCAAATGAAAGCAAACAAATTCATATTTTTAAATATTTCCTCCTGAGACACAGAAATACGTTTTTATCCTCTGTAGGGGGGACACAAGTTTCACTATTTTACTTTAAAAATTATGTCTGCTGCAAATTACATTCCATTAAAAAAAAAAGAAAAAAATACAAATAAATTAAAACATGAATGGGGTGGGGGCAAGACAAGTTTTAATCTAAAACAAACAAACCCAAAAATCCCTAAAACTCTCTCCTGGCTCTCAGGAGGATACAAACCATTTTTTAGTGCAACAGCACATACACAAAATGCTTTGACAGAAAAGACAAATATGAGAATTGTGGTTTTTAAAGGCTATCATTTGATCAGTCATGTATCCATGTGGTTGTATTTACAATCTGTGGTGAAAGGCAGAAAGAGCTGCTGAACACTAGGATATAAGACAATAGTGCTGTCCTCACTACACAGTCACGTGGACTGTGTAGCTAGACAACAAGCTAACACGTTTTTTTTAAGAATCCAAAAGAAGGCTTGCTTTTTGATTTGATTAGTTACTTTTTTCTTTTCGTTTTCTGTGTAACAGCAACATACAGACTTCAGTTACTAATATAAACATGTGATGTATTCACACCATTAACGTTAGCTAAAATAGTATTAATGTTATTTTAATAGCATTAATGTTAGCTTAAATAGTATTAATGTTATTTTAATAGCATTAATGTTAGCTTAAATAGTATTAATGTTATTTTAATAGTATTAATGTTATTTTAATAGTATTAATGTTATTTTAATAGTATTAATGTTATCTTAAATAGTATTAATGTAAGCTTAAATAGTATTAATGTTATTTTAATAGTATTAATGTTATTTTAATAGTATTAATGTTATCTTGAATAGCATTAATGTTATCTTAAATAGCATTAATGTTAGCTTAAATAGTATTCATGTTAGCTTAAATAGTATTAATGTTAGCTTAAATAGTATTGATGTTAGCTTAAATAGTATTAATGTTAGCTTAAATAGCATTAACGTTTGCATCATTACATGTTCACAGATGTGACTGAAGATATTACATAACTAACATATATTTTGTATGAACGTGTACGGGTATAATGACAAAAAATCTGCAAGGCATAAAAGTGGAAGAGCATGAACAATTAGTATTTGATCACTTCAACTGCCGATAAAACATACGTTCCTCACCGAAAGGGAAAAATTCGTCAAAGCTCATCTCTAGAGACAGGCGCTCACTCTGCATAGAACCGTAGCACACAGACAGCATAAACATTTTGAAGGAGACGACATCTCACAGTGTTACCTTTACAAAGAACGTATTCTTGTATCTGTACTTCAAGCAGATGAAGAACAGGTGGGATTTTAATTTGGAGAGCTACTTTTCAGACATTTTAAGCAAAATCGCCTCAGAATGGTAAGAGGTTAAACTGTAGAAATGGTGTAATACTGTGACACAGAGTCAAAAATCAACATTTCAGTGGATGTTAAAGGTATGATGCTGGTTAAACAAGCTGAGCTAGAGCAGGATGAAGCACAAAATTACAAACTTTCCACTTTTTCTGGAACGTTTTCTCTCCACTTTCCTGCTGCGTCAGTGTTCCCACTACGTTAACTTGTCTACACTTTGTAATTCAGAAGCAACTTAAAGTAAAAACCAGTCACTGCCGTACGACGAGTCACTGATGAATATGTTTCACTGCCGACTGTTAAAGCCAGATGCTGGAGGCAGATATATTCAATTAGTGTGTTTTAGACGATCACTGCAAACTGTTGTAATGAGGTGAAGTTCAGATGGATTTATTGAGTCAAAGAAAAAAAACAGCAAAAATATACAGCTTTAAGGCTTTACAAGTAGGATGTTACCCTTAAACTACAAAAATCTAAATGTTACATTTTCATCTTTGTCAATGTTGGGTTGGTATGAAATGGAGTTATTGTTCACTCAAGGAACCGTACGACATGTCTGCTCTCAAAACACGTAGACTCCAGCATAGATTATTTTTATGTAAAAGCTGTATTTTTTTTACCAGTACAGTCCATGTTTCCTGATGCTACACTGGGAAAACCAAATGTATTTTTCTCATTTCTAGTTCAAATATCTAATCACACATAAAATCAGACAGAATCACCTAAAGATGAACTTCTCAGCCAGATATAAGAACTGATTTAAAGATGATCATCTGGAAAATATAAGATAATTTTCACTTGTTCCATTATTTATTGTATTGCTTAATTTATTTTTTTAATCTGCCTGACATCATGAATTTCTGTTTTTGTTATTTAGTGAATATCAGTGCAGTCATATATCCAATGGTGTAGGTGTCATTGAAATGGTTTCAGCATGGTTAGTGTTTAAGAGTTTGGACGGATTGTTGAAAATGTTGTTGTGATGTACATCGTCTTCATCTGTAAAGAATGTTTAAATGTGTGTCATATATTATTTTAGTTTTATTAATAAAAATTAAAAAATAATGATAATAATAACGATTAGATTTACATAGTTATTTTTTGGCCACTCAAAGCTTTTCACATTAGTGACCCATTATTCATTCACTCTCACATGCTCCCTCTGGTGGTGGTAAACTACATACATATCCACAGTCGTCCTGGGGCAGACCGACAGAAGCGTGGCAGACATTTTGCACCGATGGTCCCTCTGATCAACACCAAACATTCATAGTGACTAGTGTGAGAGTGACACTGGGGGCAGGAGGGTGAAGTGTCTTTGCCCAAGGACACAACGGACCGACTAGGACAGACTAGGACCCTTCAGTTAGTGAACGACCAGGACTACCAACTGAGCCATGGCCGCCCCAAATTTGTATTTTATTTTATTTTTGTTAGTCGTGAGACTTTAGGGTGTATGAGAGGCAGCAGTTCCCATTTTATCCAGACATCCTGAAGGCTAACATCATCTATAGCAACATCTGTAGAGCAGCTAGCAGTATACGGAAATGTAAAAACTGAGACCATTCAAACCTTGGATGTCAGAAGTGAAGTTTTCATTCATTCAGTTAGGTCCCTAAATACAATGTATTTAGTCTCCTGTAGTTTTCACAGCGTTGGATAAACCCAATTAAGACGCCTGTTTTAAGAAGCCCATGCTGTGTTGTCATTTTGGAAAAGCCACTAATAATATGTTTGTTGTAAATGTCACTTTACAGCAAAGCGACTGTAATGGGCCGTTAGAAAAATGCTTCTGAATAATTATGCATGTTTAAATTAAAAGAGATGAAATGAAGAATGAAGTCACTACACATGAAACAGGTTTATATATATATATATATATATATATATATATATATGTGTGTGTGTGTGTGTGCTTTTATTTCCCTGCACATCAAAGGGGGAGGCAAGGCATTTGTGTGTCAATTTGTCAGTAGCTTTATGCCAAAAATACTGGATTGATGTCCATTAAATTTTCAGGGAAGGTCACGGTCACCAAAAATGTGTTTTTGTGATGGGATGAAGATACATGATACACAGACTTTTCCCACAGATGTTGTATTACATAAGTAAAATGCATTTATATAGCACCACAGAGACACCTCACAAAGTACTTTACAGATTAAAAGGATAAAAAAATACACACACACAAATTTTTTAATTTAAAACGAATGAATAGGGGCAGTAGTTAACACTGGTGCCTCACAGACAGAAGGTTGTTGGTTCTATTCCCACACCAGACCTTTCTGTGTGGAGTTTACATGTTCTCCTCGTGTCTGCGTGGGTTTTCTCCAGGTACTCTGGCTCCTCCCACCATCCAAACACATGCACTGATAACCAGTTAACCAGTTAACTAGTTAACTGGTTAACTGGTTAATCTAAATCACCCATAGGTGTGAATGTGACAGTGATTGTTTGCCTATATATATTCAGCCCTAAGATGAACTGGAGACTCATACAGGGTGACCTCTGACCCCGCCTTCACCTGCTGGAGCTGGATTAGGCCCCCAGTGACCCCCATGACCCCAGTGAGGATAAAGCAGGTTCAGACGATGAGATCACCACCAAAATCTAATCATTTCCAGATGTCCCCATTACCAACCTAACCTGTAAATTCATCAAAATCCATCCATAAGTTTTTCAGTTGTCTTGTACACAAACTTCCAAACACATGACCTCCTTGGCAGAGGTAATTCAAATTTAACTCGTACTCGTCGTCTCCTGCTTCATACGGGTCGTGGACTCAGTAACCAAATTTAACAATAAAATAAATAATAATAATTAAAATAATAATAATAAATAAATAAAACATTTTAATGCATAAAAATATTTTTTACATAGCTTTAAACCTTTGAAAAATACACATTTTGCTTTACACCTGTTTCCCTCATGCTTTATGAGGACTTCCCGAAAAAACAAATTAATGTATTTATACATCATTTATATTTCACTAGTGGGGACCTTTGTTTATGTTTAATACTTGTGGGGACCTGAACTTTGGTCTCCATAGTGTCAGAGGTCTCCATGGTTTGACTGTGTAAACATATCAATGTCCCCATAAAGATAGTAATACACACACACACACACACACTTTTCATCTGCCTTCAGTTGTCGCAGCGCTGTTGGTCCAAGGCCGGTCTGATCACTTCCTAATCAAAGTCCAAAGGCACATATAAACCAAAGTGCATTCTGGGTAACTGTCGGTCTCTGAGGAGCTGATGCAAATGCCTCCAATCGCAACAATGTACTGTGCTCTGATTGGCCAGTTGGCCGGCTCCAAATGGAACAGAAGATGGATGGGGGGTGGGGGGTTGCTGCGAGGTGAGCTCATGAATGATTGATTGTAGAAGGTTGTTTTTTTTGTTTTTTTTTTACACCATCTCTCGGATTTGTTCCATGTTTCCAATAAACTGTGGTTTGCTCGACATTTTCCAGCGTAAATATGTAGATGATACATGCTATCAAATTGACCTTTGACCTACATTCACCAAGATTTAATGGGATCAGTGGTGATCCAAGAGTAGTTTACTGCCTGAGCAAAAGCCCCCCCCAGGATCACCTCTGAATAGGATCTATTCTGGACCACCTCGGACCTTTCAAGAAAATGTCATGAAATTGGTCCAGTAGTTTTTACATAAAGTTGCTGATAAACAGACAAACAAAGTTACAAAAAAACTATAGAGTTCAGGAGTTCAAGATGAGAGAAAATAGAAGGAAGAAAACAATACGAGTGAGGACAAATAGGATGATGGGAAAAAAAGAAGAGTGTTTACAGTGTTCATAAACTGCCCTGCGGCTGATGTGGACTGAAGCTCTAAACTGTCCTCCAGCACCAACACTCCCTCTGGAGTCTACATCCAAGACCAGGTCCCACATCCCAGACCAGGTCCCTGAACACAAACCAGGTCCCAGATCCCAGACTAGGTCCCTGAACACAGACCAGGTCCCAGATCCCAGACCAGGTCCCTGAACACAGACCAGGTCCCAGATCCCAGACCAGGTCCCTGAACACAGACCAGGTCCCAGAACCCAGACCAGGTCCCTGAACACAGACCAGGTCCCTGAACACAGACCAGGTCCCTGAACACAGACCAGGTCCCTGAACACAGACCAGGTCCCTGAACACAGACCAGGTCCCTGAACACACCATCATCATCTTTCATCAGACAGTATCGTACACAAACAGACCATGAAGCATCAGGAGACACTGCTTACATTTAACAGCATCTTTACTTTATGTTAATCATATTAATCACTTCTTTTTCCTGTGGGACTGTGGCTGCACGACAACATCTTCATCATTTTGTTTGGCTGCGTCTCTACAGTCGACTGTGGAAACACAATCCCCAAATAATCTTTAACAAAAGCCGTCGTAGGAGCCCAGGGAACCACAGTGGTACTTATTACTGAAGTGAGTCTGAGGCGCAGAAGAGGAGACCAGCAAAATCAGACAACAACAGAGAAACAGTGAGTGGAACGAGGAGGGAACACTGGAGCTCATGTTAAAATGTCCATTAAATTAATATATGGAACATACACAGGAGGTTTGTTTGGATAATCAGAGGGGGGCGGATATGGAGGCACATCATCTGTAGCATTAAACAACATGGATGTTGGAATTAGAGAATGACACCCAAGTGGATTTTCACTCCTGTCCCATCCCACACCCAGAGAAAAAAAAGATAACAGTTTTACTGTTCACTTTCACTAATTTTATACATAATGAACAAAATACTGACAGTATGTCCATAAAGTGAGGTCAGTTCTCAGAGGGTTTTCCTTTCCATGTGTCCCTCTTCAGACCACTTGTCCCAGACTCACTGGAATACTTCACTAATATTTTACAATCTTTACACGCTGCATAAAACCTGTTGGTGCTGTCACTTTAAACTCTCATACACTTGTGAAGTAGTTTTTAAGGGGTCTGGTATGGGAATAGAACCAACAACCTTCTGTCTGTGAGGCACCAGTGTTTACTGCACCACCATGCCACCCAATATTATACCATAATATTATATTAAAAAAAAAAAAAAAATGTTCCTCTCGCCCCACGTGGGCGGTGTCTCCTTCAGACTCGGGTCCTCTACCAGAGGCCTGGGAGCCTGAGGGTTCTGCGCAGGATCTTAGCTGTTCCTAGCAATGCGCTCTTTTGGATACAGATCTGTGATGTTGTTCCTGGTATCTGCTGGAGACATTCTCCCAGCTTGGGGGTCACTGCCCCTAGTGCCCCCATCACTACTGGTACCACTGTTGCCTTCACACTCCACATTTTCTCTAACTCCTCTTTCAGCCCTTGGTATTTCTCAAGCTTCTCATGTTCTTTCTTTCTGATGTTGCTATCACTGGGGACTGCTACATCTATCACCACCACTGTCTTCTCATGTTTATCCACCACCACTATGTCAGGCTGATTGGCCATCACCATCTGGTCAGTCTGGATCTGGAAGTCCCACAGGATCTTGGCCTGTTTGTTCTCTGTCACCTTTGGGGGGTTCTCCCATCTTGACCCTGGGACCTCAGTGTTCGAATATCCGCAATATATATATATATATATATATATATATATATATATATATATATATATATATATATATATATATAAAATCTTTATTATATTCTGAGTCAATATTCTCTTCTCATTCACCCGGCAGTGAATGAGTTAATGTCGTTCCCGCTCCAGTTGATTTTTCAATTATGACATTAATAACATTTTGGTCCCATCCCATGGGAATCATGTGACCAGTGGGAATTCCTCACAAATGTCATCCTCTAGTTGGAATCAGCTGTCCACAGTATTTAGACCAGGGGTTTTCATACTTGGGATCCGGACCCCACATGGGGTTCGCCTGGAATTTCTAGTAACTTATACAAATGGAAAAAAAACCTCACTAATTAAAAAAATATATATGCTGAGTTGGCAAAAACAATCCCAATATATATCAGACATGACAAAGTGTGAGTGAAACTGAAGCACTGTGGTACCGTTTATCTGTCAAATGTTCCCTGGGGTACTATTTCAGATGCAGAGGCTCTTTCATTAATCATAGTGGCAGGTATTATTTGTTTAGTATTTGTAAATATAAACTGGACTGACTGTTCATATAATGACCAAGGAAAACCTCATTCACCCTTTATGTAGTTTAATCTACACCTGATTTTTCTATTTTAGTCCATAATAATATACATTATACAGAATAAATGTCTAAAGTTAACATAATATAGCACAGTAAACTATTACATGCTTAAAACTAATTACTTTTACACTAAAAATGTCTGTTTTAAATGTTTGAGGTCATCAGGAATGGGGTCATGACCCTAAAAGGCTGGAGACCACTGCCTCAGTGTAAGTCACTGGACCTCAGGTTTAGTCTGGTCAGCACTCTCTGAGCTCCAGTCTTACCCTCCACTACCACTGAAAATTCCAGTGAGCTGTTGAGAGGGGGATGGGAGCAGTAACATGTATCCCATCAGTCACTCTGTCACTAACTGTAATGATAACTGTCAATGGGCAGAAAGTCAACATTTAACCCTCAAAGATGACGGTTTAGAAGCAGAAAAAAAAGCACAATGGAAGGATTTGGCCAGAGTAAAAGTCCATTATATGGACATGTCAAATACAGCTGTTTCTTTTCTAACTAGAGTCTGTGATACAAAACAGTAATAACTAATGTCAGAATATAGTTTTATATTGAGATAAATACACTGATCTATAAGTAAAAAGCTTAGAGGATAAAACTAATGAAATGTTCCCACATGTGTGTGTTAGGCAAAAAGAAAAAGTCAAGTCTTAAATCAGGGGGGTCAAAGTCATTTTAGTTCAGGGGCCACATTCAGCCTAATATGGTATAAAGTGGGACGCTCCAGTCAAATAATAGAAATAATAGAATAAAAACATATAAATAATGTCAACTCTCTTGAGTTTTTCAGCAAAAATAGTAAAATTCCATAATGAAAATGTTTACATCTATGTACATGGTCAGACATTTGTCTGTGATCCACTGCTTTATTAAATACAGATGTGGAAGGTGACAGTAAATATATTAGTACATCCATCCATATAATGACAGCCCATAATAATACACCATGGCTGGTCCAGGAGATGCAGACGAGACAACATCAAATGAGCGAGTTTAGCAACAATTTCCTGAGCAGAAAACACGGAAGTATGTGCCGCCCTGGTATGACGACCAGGTACTGTAAAGACAGTACTATCGCTATGACGACCAGGTACTGTAAAGATAGTACTATCGCTATGACGACCAGGTACTGTAAAGACAGTACTATCGCTATGACGACCAGGTACTGTAAAGACAGTACTATCGCTATGACGACCAGGTACTGTAAAGACAGTACTACCACTATGACGACCAAATACTGTTAAGTCAGTCCTATCCTGGAATTGAAACTCTACTGAGTCGAGTCGACACAATATGAGTCGAGCGTGTACTAGTGGAAATGTAGCAGGACAATCTATAATACAAACAGGTCCTCCCTCACAGTGTCCAGACCTTCAGTGATCCGCTGCTCAGGCTTTAGTGCCAGAGACCACATGAGACCTTCAGAGGTCTGGTGGAGTCCAGGCGTCAGGCCAGAGCTGAGTCCTGGCAGTAAACCGACACAGTATCAGACAGGTGGTAACAAAACTCTAATCCCACAGATGGTCTGTGTTGGACTCAGGTCCTTCTGACCTTTACCAACCATTACAGACCAGGAACTCCGAACCAGACCTGCAGTTTTCACCCAGTCTTCTACCAAAGCAGATCAGGTCTTTACATATTAACGTGGAATAACCATAACATCATTTTATTGCACATATGCAGGGATTATTTGTTTTCGTGTCACAGAATGAAAAACATACAAGTTTAGATTTAAACCGTAGCAGTAGCCACAAACACTGCTGAAGAACTGATGAAAGTAGTTTGATAAAGTGCACAGCTGTTAGCAGTGACAACGCTAGCACATTGATCACTATTGAGAGAAAGTAGCTCCAAGCAATTACGAGGTGTGAGTTTGTTGTGCCTTGACGGTTTTGTTATGAAAATAATCACTCATTTGAATGTGTAAAGTTTTGAGAAGAAACACGTTTTATTTTGTTGACCCCAGAAAACCTACCGGTACTTTCACTTTGACCAAAACCAGACCAGAACTCGACTCACAGAATGCTGTCAGTCACTGTGGGTGAACCAGACTAAAGACGGTGAACCCACACAGACTCATGTGAAAAATACTGAACTATCCCTTTAAGTACACTCCTTTGTCGCCAAAATCGAAATGTGAACATCCTTCGAACCCAAACTAGGTAAGATATGTATGGCGAGTATTGATGTTGGAACACAGCACAGGTGCTCAGTGCTCATAAAGACAACTGTTTTCATTTCATTCCAGACCAAAGCCCCTCTGGATCACACAGACCCTCCTCTAACTCTACTTTATTAACCAAGGCTAGTTCAGGTGCTACATCCAATCTAGTTTGGTCTCAACTGGATCGAACCAGTAAATTAAACAAGTGGTGTCTGGCACAACAAACCCCGCCCCCCTCGCACACATTCTAGAGGATTTGTCTAACTCTTTAGCCTAGCCGCGCGAGACCCTCCTAGTGGCAACAAATCTAATGTTCTATCGTAGTAGCCTAGCCACACTAGCTCCTCCTAGCGTCAGTAAATCTAATGTTTAATCGTAGTAGTCTAGCCACACTAGCTCCTCCTAGCATCAGTAAATCTAATGTTGTATCGTAGTAGCCTAGCCACACTAGCTCCTCCTAGCGTCAGTAAATCTAATGTTTAATCGTAGTAGTCTAGCCACACTAGCTCCTCCTAGCATCAGTAAATCTAATGTTGTATTGTAGTAGCCTAGCCACACTAGCTCCTCCTAGCATCAGTAAATCTAATGTTCTATCGTAGTAGTCTAGTTTCACTCAATGTAACTTTTGGCTAGATTTCCCTGAAACTGGTCGACCAATCACAGTGAAGTATAGAGTCAGAGGGCGGGCCTAACAAAGTGACATTGCAACGATTCAGAGAGAAACAACTGGAAACAACCATAGAAGAACAAAAACAACAGGTGTAGATTTCCTTTCATCACAGATGAGTGAAGAATGTGAGAAAACGTCAACAATCTTTAAATTCTTTTTACAGAAGCGACAACAGTCGTTCAGCTCCATAATCCACCATTTTGTTTAGTCATTCCTAACTTTCTCCAGACTCCTCCATCAACTTTCAGGCGCTCTAACTATGTCATCCTAAAGATTACACTGATTGGTTGTATTGTATATACAGTATATTGTGTATACAGAGGATTTGAAAGACAACCTTTTAGCCCCGCCTCCCCTGACTATGAAGCACCACTAGACCCATACATGGAATGAATAGAGATAGCACTGCTAGGCTACTATCTCTTATAATTGCAAAAACACATTTTTGGTGATTGTGACCTCGACATTTGACTTGCATTCACCCAAATTTAATGAAACCTATTGGGGACCACCTTGCACCTCTCCTAAAAATTTCATAAAAATTGGTCCAGTAGTTTTAGCATGAATCTGCTTAAAACCAGACAGACAGACAGGTAATAAACTGATGAAGATTCATTTTACTTTCCAACTTTACTCATTTCTGATCAAATATAGTCAGGTTCTGACCTAAAGTCTGCATTTCTGGATGTGTAATCTGTGTGAGAAGCTTTTTATTAAGAAATCTGGATGGAAACCCTGTTCTAGACCCTGGCAGTCAAAAGGTTATGAGCTGACGATGACGACGCTGCTGCTCCCTGACCTGGATGTAAGCAGGGCTTTGTCATTGACCAGTTGGTGTTAAGGAACGCTCAACATCCGATGCATCACTGATGATCTATTTTTAGGTGATGTTTACATTGAAAACATGTTGAACCTAATGGAACGCTTCAGTTAGAACTGGAACCCTGACTCTCACCTGCAGTTATAGAGCAGATGTTAAAAGACTAAACCCATTTTTACTGGTTCAACCATAAAAACCCAAACAAACACTGATGACCAAAACCATCGACCGATATGTTTCATACACTTTGATCCATTAAATATATCAATATATGGAAATAATTAGTGTAAAATACAGTTGTTATCAGATATGACACATTTGGATGTTCAGAAGCTCCATAGTTACCATGGAAACACCATCATCTTCTATAACACATTCTCCAGTAAAAACCCATAGAGTTGGATCAATGACAGTGGATGGAAACACTGGCTTTATGTTCAGGTAATAAGGGATTTCACTGAAAAAGTCATTTTTTCTTTACTTTTTTCTGCTTTTGCTTTAATAACCCTCAACTTTAATCTGAGATTTTATGAACATCTCGATGATCAAAGGAAAAGTCAATTAAAAATAAGAAAATACCTAATTTACACTGAAAATGTTTTTAAATACAAACGATAATATTTAGGTTTATTTTTTTTAATTTGAAGTCTCATCATAGTTTTCATACTCGCACACAGTTCTTTTTATATGGATATTTATTCAATATTCTACAGTTTTTACATGCATATTTCATCTTTATTCTATAGTTTATACATACATATTTATTAAATATTATCTAGTTTTAGATGCATATTTATTACCTCCACCGTTTGTCTGTCTGTCTGTCAGCAGGATTACACAAAAAAATCTGAGCAGATTTTGATGAAACTTTCAGGAATGATAGATAATGAGTCAAGGATGAACCCATTAGATGTTGAGCAATGAAGGTCAAAGGTCAAGGTCACACTAAAGGTCAACAGCTAAAACATATCAGTGGTCATATCTGTCTGGTGTTTTTTTCATGGTCTGACCCTAACCTTTGACCCCTAACCTTCAGACATCAGATGGGTCAACACCTATGGCTCCATCACGTCATGTTTGATGTCGTATGATGACATATCGAGCCTTGGTGGAGGTTCGCTGTTTCTGACTAACTTGTTCTATATTTTATAGTTTTTATGTGCCTATTAATTCTATCTTCCATAGTTTTAAATGCATATTTATTCTTTCTTCTATATTTTACATATGCATATTTATTCTATATTCTATAGTTTTTAGATGCATATTTATTCTATATTCTATAGTTTTTAGATGCATATTTATTCTTTCTTGCACACATTATCCTGTGCACATAGTTGGTTATATTTATTGCTGCTTTCTGCTGAGGTCAAGTTTCATTTTTGATATAAAATCTGGAATGATAAATAAAGTCTAATCTAATAAATGGATATGTGTCACTGAAGAAAAGTTAAATCCAGAGAAATAAATATTTTGTAATATAAATATCTGAATGTTTTAAATAGTTTGTTTTACTGCAGTAAACCTGGGTGTTTAAGGCTTGAACAGGAGGACGGGGATTATTCTGGAACCAGGTTTTCCTGCAGGTTGAACTAGTCTCAGTAGATAAAGCTGAAAACAGTTTTATTCAAGGTTCGATGGTGGCATCACATGACAGAAGTGAACAAGTCGTGTCCATGAATGTGACCCTGTAATGCTCATACATATTCCTGAAACAGGCTGGAGACGGTGATAAGAGGCAGGATGTGTCAGCGAACAGGGTTAGAACAGCTGATAGGAGTGAAGAAAAGGAAAATTAAAGAGTAACTACTGCATACAGAGTCAATTAGAGACACAAAAGAAGGAGCGAGAGCTGGAGGAGGTGGGGAGGTGGGGTTGCCAACTCCCTGAAGCTGGAAAGAGGGACATTTTTTGGACGGGGGGGGTCTTGGGGGTCCTCCCCCAGAAAAATTTTGTGTTCCTTAGATGCAATTTCCTGCATTTTAATGCATTGAAAAGACGGACGTCTTGTCAACCTACCCATGCCAGAAATCCTGATGTTTTCTTATCCAGACCACAATCCTACTAATTTCAGGATAATTTTGTGAAATTAATTATGCATAAGCAAAACACTATTGTGTTTACATTAAGAGTTAAAACTAGTCTGAAATAAAGCAGCGTTCAATTTCACGCTGCAGTCCGCGCTATTTTGTCTAATTCACCTGTCGTTGCGGCGAAGAATGTGGAAATCTTGCTAGCTCCTTTGGCTAGCATAGCCTTTTTATGCCACTCTGTGCTCGCCTCCGTGGTCAATCGAAATTTCACGGCGGCACAAAGTACAAAATGCTCTCCTAGGGTCGGTTGTGGCTTTAGCCCAATATCTTTTTACCACCCATGCTTTGTTGTAGCTGCAAAGCCTCTTTTTTTAGCTGGTGCTGGTTCGTCCATTTCTTAACTGACCTGAGTAAACTTGACTACGACCGTCTCCCATAGCAACAGCTACACGTAAGTTGGTGTACCTTATCACAGCTCCCTGATCAGAATGTGTCATCAAATACCACGCTCCGATCATTGGACAAAATACTTGTAAACATTTTAATCAAATATGAGTTTTGGTGCAGAGTAGCCTATCAAAAACCACTGTTCAGAATGTGTCATAAATCACCAATACATCATTGGACGATATGCTTCATAAACATTACGTTTAAAAAAAGCTGTCTAGACTGATTGAAATGTGGGACAGGAGTTGTTCTTCACGGGGCAAATAAAATACACCTCAAATTCGGGATGTCCCGGACAAATCGGGACGGTTGGCAACCCTATGGGGAGGTGGGGAGGTGGACCCCAGATACAAGACTGACTGGAATATCAGAACACACACACACACACACACACACACACTCAGCTGTGACAGTAGAATTCATCAGGACAGTTCATCCCACAGTGAATTATTCATATAAAAACAAGACGATAAGACACGACATACGTTTAACTGGAAGAAGAGTTTTCATCTTATTACCTCCAACAAGGAGTTTATGTTTTTACTGGTGTTGGTTTGTTTGTTGGTTTGTTTGTTTGATGACATTTGAAAGGACCTACACAGAACATTCAACCAACATGAAGAGTTTTGATCCTAATTAATCAAAATTAATCCAAATCTGATTTAAACATGTATAATTCAATCACAGTTCTAATTTTTAACTCACTTCATGTAGATTTTCTGTCGAAAAGGTGAATAAACGATGCAGGAAAAATGTTTCATTTATGAACCCGACCAGTGTCAGAAATGTTCAACACGATCAAAGTGTTGTTAAAGTCAGTCTAACATCTGATCGTAGGTCAGGTACGGTTTAGTGGTGTACATTTACAACAACACAAACAAGTCACGACAACAAACATCCTACAGAGTCTGGATAGGGAGGAGGATCTCAGCAGGCGTCTACTGCAGTGAACTCCCATCATGCACTTCAGCCGCATCATGCAGAGTGAGTCTATAGACGATCCACAACCCAGCATGCATCTGTTCTGTCTGCTGACACACACACACACACACACACACACTCAGGACATGCTGGACATGCACAGGCTGAGGATTTATGAAGGTTTTCATTAATATTTAGTCAAATCTTCTTCAAACTTAACAGATCTGCAGACGTTACTGAAGAAGAAACGCTGCAAATACGGTGGAACTGCATCACATACAGATCTGGGAAACTAACAAAATACTATATAGCGTACATATGTGACCCTCCAGCACAAAACCAGTCACTTTGGTCAAATCTCTTAAATTCAGATTTTATATTTATCTTAAAGTTTATTAAAAATGTTTGTGTGACACTAATTCAACCAAACAGAGGCTGTTTTTCAACATCGCCATAGCAACAAGGGCTTTAGTTTAGTGCAGAAGGCTTTGTTCTGAGGCCTCCCATTGGTTCAAATCTATAATTCTGTAGATTTCTATTTAAGGGTTGTCTAGAGGGAATCCCCATCTTTCCAATGGTACCAAACATGACGGGGAAATACCTAACGGCAGCACCAAGGAAAGTCGTGTTTGGAGTCGATTTGTCTTAGTTTTAGACTTAATTACTGTCAGAGTCAGTTGTTGTTCTTCCTAAAAGACATGATTTGAAGAACTTATGTTAGGAATTTAACAAACACTCATAGTTAGAAGTGTTCAGGAGACATTTTACTGGGATTTTATCAATAAACTTCAATTTGGATCATTTTGACCCATATAATGTATTTGAGGCTAAAGTTATACAAACTGCTGTGACTGAACCACTGCTTTAACAATGGACGGACACAAATATGTCTGTTATTAAAATAATGTCTTTAATGTGGGAGCTGTATATATGAATGCTAACATGATGTCATCTGTGTGCCTGGACTGGGACATAAGGCTGGTAAAAGGTCAAAGGTTAACTAGCACAGGTTATGTTTTATTTATCTGTTCAACAAACACATGGAATAATTGCTTTTTTCACTGAACCAATGATGTCACTGAACTGGAGAAGGCTGGAATTTCAAGTGTGATGACTGGGTGGTGAACGCCTGCGTGATGGGACTTGATTACAGTTAACACAAACGTTGAGTCTCAATCTTTCCTGAAGCGATAAAAGATAGATGAGACCCTAACAGGCAGAGCCACACAGTCTGAATATTTGATAGCAGGTGTATTCAGTCAGACCTGCACAGCTTCGGCTGCCGCTGCAGAGCTTCGGCCGCCGCTGCAGTGAACGTTTGACGACCAGTTCTGAACCCTGGTCCAGTACATGAACCTGCTTCTCTGGACTGTTCCTGCTCTGGTGATGATTAAAAAGTGTCAGGTATCAGCATCTGTCTGTAGCAGCTGTTTACACCAGCTTCACTTTCACATCATTATTATTCTCATTAAGCTGCGCACGCACAGACACACACACACGCATGCACACGCACACACGCACGCACGCGCACGCGCACGCACACACGTACACGTACACACGCGCGCGCGCACACGCACGCACGCACACGCACACGCACGCGCACGCACACACACACACACACACACACACGCACACGCACACGCACACACACACACACACACACAAACACACACACGCACACATGTACACGTACACACACACACACACACACACACACAGTACATATATTTATATAAATATAAAGAGTATAAAGTATAGATATTTATATAAATATAAAGAGTATAAAGTACATATATTTATATAAATGTAAAGAGTATAAAGTACATATATTTATATAAATGTAAAGAGTATAAAGTACATATATTTATATAAATATAAAGAGTATAAAGTACATATATTTATATAAATGTAAAGAGTATAAAGTACATATATTTATATAAATATAAAGAGTATAAAGTACATATATTTATATAAATATAAAGAGTATAAAGTACATATATTTATATAAATATAAAGAGTATAAAGTACATATATTTATATAAATATAAAGAGTATAAAGTACATATATTTATATAAATGTAAAGAGTATAAAGTACAGATATTTATGAACAAATGTAGATAGTAAAAGTAAAAAGATGGCAGAAAAATAAATCCTAAAGGAAAGTACAGATACCTAAACAAAATGACTTAAGTACAGTAATAAAGTACTTTTACTTTACTTCCCACCTCTGCTTATACTGTAGTACCTCTCAGGTAAAATTGGATCATTTTCCGCAGTAGACTGTTTAGAAAACACTGCTTCAGATAATCCCTCTGTTTTGATCGTGGACATGACAGTGTCAGTCTGTTTGCTCACTTATTTGTTCTTTTTGTTCATTTCCCACGCGTCGATATCAGTCAAATCCATGTTCAAATATGATGGAGAGGTGTACATGACTGAAACAAACACATTTATCACCTCCATCTGCATAAAACATCCGGTCCCCGGTCGCCTCGCCTAATCCACATCTCAGACACCAGGTTTTTTACCCACCGCTAATCAGCCACATAATCAGTGTAATTAACACCAACGAGAAGAAACGGTGGATGAAAGGATGGAGGTAGGGAAGCAGGTCTTTACGGATCCCCAGAGGGTAATCATACAGAGACAAGGAGATGTGAGGAGGAGTGAGGAGTGAAGAGTGAGGAGAGAAGAGTGAAGAGTGAGGAGTGAAGAGTGAAGAGTGAAGAGTGAAGAGTGAAGAGTGAAGAGTGAAGAGTGAGGAGTGAAGAGTGAGGAGACAGGAGTGAGGAGACAGGAGTGAAGAGTGAGGAGACAGGAGTGAGGAGACAGGAGTGAAGAGTGAGGAGACAGGAGTGAGGAGACAGGAGTGAAGAGTGAGGAGACAGGAGTGAGGAGACAGGAGTGAAGAGTGAGGAGACAGGAGTGAGGAGACAGGAGTGAAGAGTGAGGAGACAGGAGTGAGGAGACAGGAGACAGGAGGTGCTTGGATAAGGGTTTTGGTTTCTTTGTTTGTTGTTGTTCCTGTGTAAGGAACAGTTAACGGCTTCTGCTGGAGGACATCTGCAGATCTTCTACGTCTACATCTGGTCATTTCCAGGCTTTACACCAGGGGTCTCCAACTCGCTTTCTGCAGGGGCTACATTCAGCCTGAATCCCATGTCACCTCTTTGTCATAGTTTGTTTATGAACATCTTGTTTTGTTTGGGTTTTTTTTTTTTTGCATCTTCCGGTTCTTTCTGTCATTGTTAGTGTCTGGGCTTTTATTTTGTCATGTTGGTTCATGTTCACTGTGTCTTGTTTTACTTCCTGTCACCGGTGACCTTTCACCGGTGTCCCCTCCACTGTCTGTGTGGTGTGTCCCCTCCACTGTCTGTGTGGTGTGTCCCCTCCACTGTCTGCGTGGTGTGTCCCCTCCACTGTCTGTGTGGTGTGTCCCCTCCACTGTCTGTGTGGTGTGTCCCCTCCACTGTCCGTGTGGTGTGTCCCCTCCACTGTCCGTGTGGTGTGTCCCCTCCACTGTCCGTGTGGTGTGTCCCCTCCACTGTCTGTGTGGTGTGTCCCCTCCACTGTCTGTGTGGTGTGTCCCCTCCACTGTCTGTGTGGTGTGTCCCCTCCACTCTCTGTGTGGTGTGTCCCCTCCAATGTCTGCATGGTGTGTCCCCTCCACTGTCTGCGTGGTGTGTCCCCTCCACTCTCTGCGTGGTGTGTCCCCTCCACTGTCTACGTGGTGTGTCCCCTCCAATGTCTGCGTGGTGTGTCCCCTCCACTGTCTGCGTGGTGTGTCCCCTCCACTGTCTACGTGGTGTGTCCCCTCCACTGTCTGTGTGGTGTGTCCCCTCCACTGTTTATGTGGTGTATCCCCTCCACTGTTTATGTGGTGTGTCCCCTCCACTGTCTGTGTGGTGTGTCCCCCCCACTGTCTGTGTGGTGTGTCCCCTCCACTGGATGGATTCATCATCATTCATCGAAAACAGACAAACCAGACGCTCAGAAAAAGTCTGTCCACTACATGTCATGTGGACATTGATGTCACCCACATGGGGTTAAGCCTGTCCCCCATTGCACCAAATCTGAAGTAGCATTAGCATTAGCATCTACAAGAGAAGACGACGCCACAGTAGCTGCTGCATGAACTTGAAAAAAATGTCAGAGCAAACGGGTTCAAGTGTCTCTGTAGAAATTAAGCCTTGTTTTTTTTTCCTGCATGTTTTCAAAACAAGCAACGGCAGCTAGATGTTACTATGGGATGATAAACAGAGGGGAGGGGGGGTTCCTTAACACATTCTGAGCTAATCAGAGATGCCTCATTACTGCATCATGGACATGTATGAGGAAGTAGAAGTAAACTGTGTTGTTCCACCTCCAGTTATTTTTCTATCCTCCAGAAACAGCTGGAAACAAAACAACCTGGACATTTTTAAAAATAGAACCAACACACAATGAATTTAATAACAATAAAGAACACAATAATATTAATGAAATAACCATAGAATGACTCCTTTAAAAAGGATTCACGTTGTATTTTGGGAAATTTCTTGTACCCCTCCTGCCTCGACCTCTGGAAAATCTACATTTGAAGGGGTACAAAGCCCTTCCTCTTCCCCCTACCGCTCTACCCCTACACCTGGACGCACAAAATGGAGGGAAAGAGATGAGATGAGATTCTGAAGAAGATACTTTCAAAAAACTTGTATTCATTATCTGAACCCGCTTTATCCTCACTAGGGTCACGGGGGTCACTGGGGGCCTAATCCAGCTACAATGGGCGAAGGCGGGGTACACCCTGTATGAGACGCCAGTTCATCGCAGGGCTGAACATATATAGACAAACAATCACTGTCACATTCACACCTATGGACAATTTAGATTAACCAATTAACCTATCAGTGCATATGTTTGGATGGTGGGAGGAAACCGGAGTGCCCGGCGAAAACCCACGCGGACACGGGGAGGACATGCAAACTCCACACAGAAAGGTCTGGTACGGGATTCGAACCAGGGTCCTTCTTGCTGTGAGGCACGAGTGCTAACCACTGCACCACCGTGCTAACCACTGCACCACCGTGCTAACCACTGCGCCACCGTGCTAACCACTGCGCCACCGTGCTAACCACTGCGCCACCGTGCTAACCACTGCACCACCGTGCTAACCACTGCACCACCGTGCTAACCACTGCACCACCGTGCTAACCACTGCACCACCGTGCTAACCACTGCACCACCGTGCTAACCACTGCACCACCGTGCTAACCACTGCACCACCGTGCTAACCACTGCACCACCGTGCCGCCCCAAAAAACTTTTAAAGCACTGTAATTAATCTAAATTAATCTGTAGCAACCCTATAATTAACCTAATTAACACTCTTAACCATTTGACAGCCCTAATAAAAACGTGTTGTTCTGTCAGTTCTATAGTGTCCCATGTTTGTCCTCAGGTGACAACGTTCTTCTGTCTGATGTCGTCCATTTGTACTCCCTTCAAACTGTGACAAATTATCACTGTAACACCAAACTGTAGAGGATGGCGTTACGTAACGACGCTTCGCTACAGCTGCAACAAAAGCCAACAGTACGACGCAGAGCGTTTCCCTGGTGTGGTTTGTAAATGTAGGAGGGTGAGGTGGGGCGGTGATGAAAGAGCACAACACCCTCTGGGAAAACAGAGGCTAACGGGGGCGGAGGCGGCAGGCGAAAGGCGCGGGACCAGACGAGCTGCTCAACGTCTAGTAATTGTGAAATGTAATATTATGGAGAGAGAAGAGGGTGGAGAAACTGAGGGAAAGGAGGGGGTGGGGGGGGTATAATGGAGGAGAAGGAAACAGGGAAGGAGGAGGAGGAGGAAGGAGCGTTAATGAATAATCCATCAGCCAATATAAAAAGGTAGCAGCGCTCAGATGCTGCTCATGGGCTAAACATGCTGCTGGAGTTTATGCAAAGAGCTGCATGGGCATAAACACACATATCCCATGATGCATCAGCAGAGGAAGGCCTGACCGTCGGTTTGATCAGACCATCTGAGGAGCAACTGGAGAACAGGGCGGTCAGGGCGAAGATAATAAAACATGTTAGCGTTTAGAAAATCCCTGGAAGCTTCATTGGAACACTGAGTATTTTTATTCATTTATGCAAATATTAAATATGGTACAGATCAATAATGTAGTAACAGCTGATAACGTGATAATATCTGCCCTTTTTAAAATGTAACGTCTAAAGTGGTCTAAAGAGTCTGGAAGGTCTAATGTGGTTTACTAGGGTCTGGAAGGTCTAATGTGGTCTACAGAGTCTGGAAGGTCTAATGTGGTCTACAGAGTCTAGAAGGTCCAAAGTGGTCTACAGAGTCTGGAAGGTCCAAAGTGGTCTACAGAGTCTGGAAGGTCTAATGTGGTCTACAGAGTCTAGAAGGTCCAAAGTGGTCTACAGAGTCTGGAAGGTCCAAAGTGGTCTACAGAGTCTGGAAGGTCTAATGTGGTCTACAGAGTCTGGAAGGTCTAATGTGGTCTACAGAGTCTAGAAGGTCCAAAGTGGTCTACAGAGTCTGGAAGGTCCAAAGTGGTCTACAGAGTCTGGAAGGTCCAAAGTCGTCTACAGAGTCTAGAAGGTCCAAAGTCGTCTACAGAGTCTGGAAGGTCTAATGTGGTCTACAGAGTCTGGAAGGTCTAATGTGGTCTATAGTGTCTGGAAGATCGAATGTGGTCTACAGAGTCTGGAAGGTCTAATGTGGTCTACAGAGTCTGGAAGGTATAATGTGGTCTACAGAGTCTGGAAGATCTAATGTGGTCTACAGAATCTGGAAGGTCTAATGTGGTCTACAGAATCTGGAAGGTCTAATGTGGTCTACAGAATCTGGAAGGTATAATGTGGTCTACAGAGTCTGGAAGGTCTAATGTGGTCTACAGGGTCTGGAAGGTATAATGTGGTCTACAGAGTCTGGAAGATCTAATGTGGCCTACAGAGTCTGGAAGGTCTAATGTGGTCTACAGAATCTGGAAGGTATAATGTGGTCTACAGAGTCTGGAAGGTCTAATGTGGTCTACAGAGTCTGGAAGATCTAATGTGGTCTACAGGGTCTGGAAGGTATAATGTGGTCTACAGGGTCTGGAAGGTCTAATTTGGTCTACGGGGTCTGGAAGGTCTACTGTGGTCTACAGAGTCTGGAAGGTATAATGTGGTCTACAGGGTGTGGAAGGTCTAATGTAGTCTACAGAGTCTAGAAGGTCCAAAGTCGTCTACAGAGTCTAGAAGGTCCAAAGTCGTCTACAGAGTCTGGAAGGTCTAATGTGGTCTACAGAGTCTGGAAGGTCTAATGTGGTCTATAGAGTCTGGAAGATCTAATGTGGTCTACAGAGTCTGGAAGGTCTAATGCGGTCTACAGAGTCTGGAAGATCTAATGTGGTCTACAGAATCTGGAAGGTCTAATGTGGTCTACAGAGTCTGGAAGATCTAATGTGGTCTACAGAATCTGGAAGGTCTAATGTGGTCTACAGAATCTGGAAGGTCTAATTTGGTCTACGGGATCTGGAAGGTCTACTGTGGTCTACAGAGTCTGGAAGGTCTAATGTGGTCTATAGAGTCTGGAAGATCTAATGTGGTCTACAGAGTCTGGAAGGTCTAATGCGGTCTACAGAGTCTGGAAGATCTAATGTGGTCTACAGAATCTGGAAGGTCTAATGTGGTCTACAGAGTCTGGAAGATCTAATGTGGTCTACAGAGTCTGGAAGGTATAATGTGGTCTACAGGGTCTGGAAGATCTAAAGTGGTCTACAGAGTCTGGAAGATCTAATGTGGTCTACAGAGTCTAGAAGGTATAATGTGGTCTACAGAGTCTAGAAGGTATAATGTGGTCTACAGACTCTAGAAGGTCCACCTCTGCATGAACAGTGGGTGGACCTACTTTGTTTGGTACCAGGAAGTACTGGACTGGTACTAATGTAATAAATTATGTTCAGGATCATCTGCATGAATGAGTTTTTATTTTTGCTCTAATGTTACTACACTGTACATGTGGTTTTGTTTTGTCCCCCATAAACTATGGTTGAAAATTAGAATTTCAAAGTATTTGTATGAATGAAGTGTAAAGGGTTAATGTTAACATTATACCAACAGTCCAACACCCAAACACCTCTGTGTTTGTTTTGTCTCCTTCTGTCTGACAATAAGCACAACATCTGACTATACAGCCAAAGAAAAGAATCAGCCTCTGATCGGACACTTCCCATCATATACTGACATTTACAGATCAAACACCTGATCAAACACCTGATCAAACACCTGATCAAACACCTGATCAAACACCTGATCACTTTGCCTGTAATATTCCAATACTGATCGACAGTGAGCAGAAGCATCAGTTGCAGCTTTGAGAGTTTAGGTTATGTTCCTACAGAGATGGGGGAGGCTCCTGCTGGCCTCCACAGGCGGGGAGGTAGGGAGAGAGGGGGGGAGGGGGAGGGGGGGTGGGGGGGAGAGAGGGAGGTAGGGGGAGAGAGAGAGAGGGAGGGAGAGAGAGAGAGAGGGAGGTAGGGGGAGAGAGAGAGAGAGAGAGGGAGGTAGGGGGAGAGAGAGAGCGAGAGAAAGGGAGGGAGGGAGGTAAGGGGAGAGAGAGAGAGAGGGAGAGAGGGAGGTAGGGGGAGAGAGAGAGAGAGGGAGAGAGAGAGGTAAGGGGGGAGAGAGAGCGAGAGAGAGAGAGAGAGAGAGAGAGAGAGAGAGAGAGAGAGAGAGGGAGGGAGATGCAGAGGATAGGACAAGGGAAGCCCTCTGTAAAACCGCAGATAGAGAGAGAGGTTGAGGGGGGAGGGAAAGCCCCGCTGCAGAGGAGGAGGATCCCCCTTCCTTCTCTGCAGCCGCTCGACTTCACATTGAATACATCAACTGCTCCATGTTCACATCCAGAGCTACTGAAACTGAGGATGAGGATGAGGATGAGGATGAGGATGAGGATGAGGATGAGGATGAGGATGAGGATGAGGATGAGGATGAGGATGAGGATGAAGATGAGGGTGAGGATGAGGATGAGGTGCAACCCCCAGAAAAAAACTTCCTGCTGTAAA